>JADRCD010230016.1:0-23923 GCA_019843815.1 Montemys delectorum | reverse complement strand
CCTCCCAAAACAGTTCAGCAGCCAGAGTTCAAGTACTGAAATTCCCAAAACTATGTGGGATTTCTCACCTTCAAAACACTGTAGTTCTGCACCAAAGTGCATAACAAACTCTGGTGAGCAGAATTGTCTCAAAAATAACATAGGCATATTGAGAAAACATTGGCCGTGAGTTACCACTGGAGGAGAGTTTTTACTGTGCCTCTAGATTTACTATCTTACATTTGCAACTCTTCATTTCAAATTTATTGGAGAAGCATGTCTGGTAATCGTGAAGCATAAATGAAAGTTAAATCCAAGCTTAAGAAAAAACTCTCTGTAAAACATATGATGTGAGCAGGCACAGCTCAGGAAATAATCTATATTGCCCCAGCTTAGAATTTTGAAGAGCAGGGAAGATAGAAGGCTGGACTGATGGGCTAAGGGCTGAGAGGATATTTATTCTACAAAAGAAGCTGCCTTTGTTGTGAGGGAAGCAGGGCATAATTAAGTTTTAAACAGGAGACTAACACCACTGCAATCAAATTTAGAAAGCTTGGGTAGGAACCGTAAGAAGAATTGATTGAAATGGGGACGGACTGCAGGAGTAAAGACTGTAGTAGTAACTCAAGACAGTTTTATAAAATTAAGAGGACTCAATGATTGACTAAAAGAGAAGAGGAAAAGAAATCTGTCATGGATCCCATAGCTTCTATTTTTGTGATCTGTATGCATGGAAGTATGACTAAATTACAATAAAATAGGACTAACATTTTAGGATTTGGGATGTGATAAGGGACCTAAGCCAGTGAGCACTGATATATCGCAAAATAAGAGCTATGAGTCACAACTAAGAGGCAGGTCTGAAACCATATGACATAAAATCAACAGTCCCTGGACATGGTGCTTTGAATGATCTAGATGGTTCTGTGTGTGATGGTGAATGGATCCTGTAGTCATGATAATACTGGTGAGAATATGTGCTCTGGGGGCTGGGGCATGACCCAGTTCAATAGGTAATGAGCTTGTCAAATAAACATAAATGTCTGTGCTCAGGTCTTGATCAGCTACGTAAAAGGGGAATCGTAACACCCTAGCTGTAACACTAGGGAAGTAGAGACAGGGAATCCTTGTGACTACTAAATTGGTGCACCACAGATTTAAATAAGAGACTCTGCCTCAAAAGAAGGAAGAGAACAGGGCAGTGGTGGCACATGCCTTTAATCCCAGCACTTGAAAGGCAGAGGCAGGTGGATTTCTGAGTTCAAGGCCAGCCTGGTCTACAGAGTGAGTTCCAGGACAGCCAAGGCTACACAGAGAAACCCTGTCTTGAAAAGGAGAAGAAGAAGAAGACGAAGAAGAAGAAGAAGGAGGAGGAGGAGGAGGAGGAGGAGAAGGAGGAGGAGGAGGAGGAGGAGGAGGAGGAGGAGGAGGAGGAGGAAGAGATGAAAGACAACACTTGACACTTGACATCAGCTCCTAGGACATCTGCATGTCCCAACACAGAAAGATACAGATGATCATACATGTATGCTTACCTAAATGCAAATGTTCATTCACAAGCACTTGTATCAGGTACACATACATATGCAACAACAACAACAAAATGTGTGCTTTACAACAATTCACTAACGATATATAAACGTTTTGTTTTTTTTGTTTGTTTGTTTGGTTTTTTTTTGCTCTGGACTTTTAAAAGTCTGTTTCTACATGATGGCCATATGCTAGTTTCTGCCATTTGGAAGTAATACAGTATATTTTATTCATTTCTCAGTTGCTGTCTATTTTTTAAAAATGAAGAACTTGCAGTGTGTGTGTGTGTGTGTGTGTGTGTGTGTGTGTGTGTGTGTACCATGTATACAAGTTTGCATATGTGTGGCTAGACATGTATATGTGTTTAGGTATGCACATATGTGCATGTGTGTGCGCATGTGGAGTTCCAAAGTTGATACTGGGTATCTTTATCTCTCTGCCCTTTATTTATTGGTACACAATCACTAGCTGTACACAGAGCTTGCCAGTTCCAGCTGACCTAGCTATCAGCTTGCTCCCATGTTCCTCTGCTTCTTCCTCTGCATCTTGGATTACAGATGGCTTTTGCGCATGTCCAACTTTCTGAGTAGGTCTGGTATGAAGGTATATTTTACATAATTATGATGCCAGAGTTTAGAGAGATGCTGTGTTAGTCAGCTATCTGTTTTTTTGACAACATACCTGAAGAAGAAAATTTAAAGGGAGGAAATATTTGTTTGTGCTAACATTTGTATAGGTTCCTTCCTATCTGTAGACATCTGCAGTTGATGTGGCCTGTGGCAGCACATTATATCATAGCAGGTGCATATGGACAAGATCTCTCGATCTCTTGGTGAAGGGAAAGCAAAGAACTCTTTCCAGAAAGGGGCCAGAGTCCCTGATAGGGGTTCCAGGAAACATTCCCTATGACCCAATCACCTCACAACAGCACTACAGACTGGTCAAGGCTTTGACAATGAATTTTGGGAGACACTTCAGATCTAACCTAGAGCAGACACACAAAGACAGCAAAAACCATGAGTTCTTCAATGCATCTTGATGACATAATCGCTTTCACCTCAGGTCATTAACTTTCACGAATTCGGAAGAAAAAGAAGAATTCTAAAGGGAACTGTATTCAGGGAAGCCGTGTTTCTATTAGAATGGATGTTTGTTTGGGTGGTTTTGGAAACAACAGTAGCAAAGGGCTACTAAAACCTAAGCCAATACCTGTCCCTGGCATTGGTCACCAGGAAATATCTCCAAAATTAAAACTCCCATGTGTCTGGTTCTGCTCAATACATGAAAGGAAAGCGAGCGAGGACTCTCGTTTACAGTTAAAACAGTCTCGGAGCTATTAGGCATCACAACCTAAGCTATGACAACTCGTCAGGACTCAGGGTTGGCACCATTCAGAGTTCTCATCTAAGCTCAATGTTTCAAGACAATTTGATAACCTACTTAATACAGACTTTATTTAAGGGTTACATGTAAAGTAAGTGTAACACCATTGGTATCTTACCATATGAAACTATGTTTGTGCATAGAGGGGAAAATGGCACATTCTCTAGGTAGACAATGCAAAAAGCAGAAAATATCACTTGAATAGGACACAAAATGTGTCTAGTCCATCGATACAAGGGTTTTGGATGACTGATAAATTGTGTAGGTCCTATGCTTGTAACCCTCTCCTGCATAGTCCCCACATATATGCCCCAGCACAATACAACCCTTCCAAATTTGCATCTTTTTAAAAAGCATATAACTCTGTAAGTCTAGTTAAGGCTGCTCCTATATGAACAGGGGTAGGGCTATCCACTGGGATACAGGCAACCTGATTGGCCACATCCACAGATGAGACTTCACCAGCAACTATCTACTGACAACAGTGGGGAGATATGATCATATTTTCATTGTATAAAGTTAGCAAAAATAAAGAAAGAAATTTGTAAAGAGAGAGAGGGGGGAGAGGGAGAAGGACAGACAGGGGGGAATAAAGAGAGAGAAACAGAGAGAGACAGACAGACAGAGACAGACAGAGACAGAGAGAGAGACAGAGACAGAGACAGAGAATACAAATAAAAGATAGCTCCCTGCAGAACTCAGGACACATCTCTGAATTAGCTCCTGCTTCTGGTTATTTTTGCATTAAGGAAGATGTTTTCTAATTCATCTGTCTGATTCTGGAGACATGGCTAAGTGGAAGGCCCCACGCTCAGCACACAGAGGCCGCCCGCAGGCGGGTTCAATCTACACAAGACAACAGCCCAGCATGGGACCTTCCCAGACCTTCCCCGTTCCTTACACCTCATCAGCTCAGAGCACCTCCTTCCCGCTCTGTAGGGCAGCGGTTCCATTAGCAAGTAATTCAACTTTTATTGCCTTTGCTTTACTATTGAACTTGATGTGGTTCTCATTCATGGAATCTTACATCTAAAATGCCATCTCAAATCAGGACACAAAAACAGTTCATTAAAAAGAAAGAGGAGGAAAAGGAAAGAAAAGAAAAGGAAAAAAAAAAAAAAGAAGAAGAAAGGTTTTCCCCAGATGGAACTTTATATGATCCAGCATATTTGATAGCATGGCTTGAAACAGCCTTTAATGAATGTTGATTTCATTACGTTTTATATAGTGGTTGAAACTTACAGAAAAAAATGTTTGGAAAATATTTACTAAGGACAAATAATCTCTCTCTCTCTCTCTCTCTCTCTCTCTCTCTCTCTCTCTCTCACACACACACACACACACACACACACACATTCTCCTTCAATACAAACAGTTGGAAAATGCTTGGTTGCTCTTATTTTTTTTTAAGATAAAGGTTTATTGAAACCTAAGAAAAACTGCTGACTCACTAAGTCAGAAAATTCATGAATTTTACCAAATATTTTTAGTGACTTAAAAGGACATATATTTTATAAGCTCTAACAAAAATTTTTAAGCCGTTTGGACTCTTCCTCCTTCACAGAGCAATGTTTGAACGGTTTTATATCTCTGAGATTCCAAGAATTGCTGAGAGGAAAGCAGGTACATTAAAACCATGGTTAAAGCTGCTGTCCGATCAATTCAGCAGGAAGACATGATTCACCAAGTCTGGCCATCTCATGCACAGCGTTTGACCTTGCAACCAGGCCACTAAAGCTATCATTGCTATCTGTCCAGGTATATTCTGTGTTCTATGATGCTGAGAAAATAAACCTTGATTTCTGTAGCCTCATTCTTTTAACGTATTTATGCATGAATTTTCTATTGTCCATTTCAGCATTCAAAAATATAAATCACACACGCACTAAATATGTCTTCATGGCTCATTTTCTTCTCGTTTCTGCGCTTAACCACTCCGTGTCAGCTGTGTACCAAGCAGCTGTTGCTAGGATGTATCTGTTACCATAGCAATAGATGAACTCTCCAGATGCATCTAGAATTCTGTATCTTGTATATTATCTTTGTATCCCTTGTCCATATTCAAATTGGTGCCCAGTTCTCTAACTGTAGCAAAATTACTTGTTGCATAATAACCTGCATTTAATATATAGATATTTCGTGTTGATAGAGTGTTGATTTCTTTTCCCCCTTTAAACTATCATTCTATCCTTCTCCCAAGCATTTCCACACAATCCTAAGATGGTGTGAAAATTCTTGGGGAATTGAAAAGGAGCCAGGGATTAACATTCTTTCAAGTTAATAAGTATAAGAAACATCTGCCAGTTCACCTCTCCAAAAAACAACTGATAATGTTAAAAAGAAAAACCAAAAGGTATAAATGTGCTATTCTTTCGCTTTTCTTGTTTCTCTTTAATGCATTCAGCATGTAACCCTAAACACTGAAGAAGTAACAGCTACTGTACTCCACATGGGTGTGAGCCAATCCCTCGGGACATAGCCCAGATTCTAAATAGCAGTGAGGATGACCTACAGACATGCTGTCTGCTTCCAGGACTTCTGAAGATCTGAGGGAGCAGTACTAGCTACCCTAGATCTTCTGGCTGTTCGGGGGATCCAAACCATGATTGATTCTGCTGCATGTAAAATCATCTCTACAGGTTTTAATTTAACTTTTTAAAATTTGTTTAGAAGCTTCAGAAAGTAGCAGGTAAGATAATGTCCCCTCACCAAGCGATAGCTCCTGAAGAAACAGAAAGAACTGAGCTGTCGCTAGACACCTTATATTATGATTGGAATTCTTGCCAAGTGCCAGGATGACAGGACTTGATGAATCTTCAAGAAAGTAAATCGTGAAGATGAGACAGAAATCTCTACAGATAACATTTGCATTAACTCTTGGGAGCAAACACTTCATCAGGAAACATAGGGGCTCTGACAATGGCTTCTTCATACAACTTTATTCTTTCTGGTAATGAACAGTGTCACTTGGTGCTTTGCACTGTGAGTCAGAGCAAACTCCTGTGCCCCCAAATCATTTCTGTGTCCTTGATTCCGATCTTCCCTAGAAATAAAATAAAGAGATGGTGTTATTAACCATACTGTGTACATATGCTCTCAAATCCCAAAGCTAAAAGAAAATAAGATTTTGATTATTAAGTTATACACTGATATTTTATTATGCTTCCAGTACCACTATTATACCAAGTGAGGAACAACTATACTTTTGTGACAGAACCTCATTAATAGGTAATCTTGACAGCTGTTCTGTGTGTATAGTCAACAATGCTGTTGTATTGAAAAGGTAGATCTTGATAACTCTTAACACAATAAAACAATTTAATTTATTTTAGAGTTATAACATAATATATTTATTCTATTTATACTAGGAAAGAATTGGAGAATTTTAAACAATGTAAGTGGCTGTATAATGAACTTCTTTCTCATGTTTCTTCATTATTACTTTTGTGGAAAGCAGTTAAGCAAAGAACTCCTGACTGTTTGTTTGTTTGATCTGTTTTCAAATATTTCTGAAATAAATCCATGTAATACCTTAAAATCCATTTTTGGTAGATAGAGTTGAAATATGAACTAACAGAGATGGTCCACAAGTATTAGAAGCCTAAAAGTAGATAATTATTGGAAGGTAATTGTATTTCAAAGGAAAAAATAAACTATATCACAGTAGATTTGGTGTGTCTTACCTCAGTACTGGGAGTTCCAAGGGTAACAAGCATCTTTTCTTAACATTAGTGGAGTGTTAAGTGCTAAGACACCAAAATTTTCCTTCTGAACAAAATATGCAAAATATGTGTCAACTAGAGACCAAGTATAGGATTTATGAAACTGCATATGAGTCCTGAAATCACAGGAACACATGCTTGAGAATCCCATTAAACCACAGCATGCATTATTGCCTTTTGTAACAAGTTTAATTATCACTGGTAAACTCGGATGCTACTGTCCAACATATTTTACATGAGCCATGTATGAAGTTGGAGTGGGCTGTGCACATGAACCTGTTTGCAAAGGCATGTTCATGTATGCACTTACAGAAGTGAACTGCAGGAATGGAAATCTATCAAAGTATCAAAAATGCATCAAAGTAGTGATCTGTCTTAAAAACTACATGAAAATTCTTCATAAAGTGCCATCATTTTCTTTGACAATGACTTTGATCTCCGGTTCCAAAAGCACACAGTGCTGTTACTCGGTTTTGTTCTTTTTGCCTGTGTCTTTTGCTCTTGTGATTTATTTGTTCAGAAATGACTTCCCAATTTTACCTAAGGTAGTTTCTGTTTTTAATTTAATTTTTAAATTTAATTTAATACATGTCTATTTTCTTTGCTTCTACTGTTTTCTAATGAATGAACTAAACCTAGTACACTGCAGGCACTACATAAATATTTGATGAATGGGTGAGTAATTTAAGTGCCCGCTTCATTTGGTTTTCACTCCAGGCCAAGTGTTGTTGCCTGCTTTAAACTATCTATAATACTGCTTATATTTGTCGTAGGCCACATAGAACACATGGCCTAAAAATACTGCATTTCCTAACTTATGTCACCCTTCTATGTCTTAGTCCTTGAGTTTATTTTAGAAATGTCTTAACATAAAAAGTTAGCTCTAAGTAAGCCAAAAGCACAAAAGCCAATTATATTATAAAAAATTTTTAATGTAACTAATAAATTTCTGAAATTTTTTACCTCCAAAATCTTATTTCATTTCATTTTAACCCACAAGTAAGTTGGAAAAGGAAGTAAAATATTCATCCAATAGACACTTGATGATGGTAGGGAAGTGATAGAGTGAGCATCCAAATAGGAGTATCTCCAATCCAAGATCAAGTGTGTATTAGTTCATGAAGCAGGTCTCAATAAACTTTGGAAAGCTGAAGGAATACCCTCCATTCTATCTGGCCACAAACAAATAAAGCTGGGTATCAGCAACAACAGCAACAGAAGAAAGTACACAACCTCATGAAAACAAAACAGAGTGCAATGAATGAAAATCGACTCAAGGGAGAAATCCAGAAGGAAAATTTAAAAATCCTAGAATTGAATGAAAATCAAAACACAACATACAAAAATCAATGGGACACAATGGAAGTAGTCCTATGTTGTAATACATTTGATCACATTGTGAACCCTGAGATTGTGAACTGGCAAAACCTGGTTGTGTTGTGGTGTGGCTCAGTCCTAGCACACACTTTCAACTGGAGAGCTTTCAGTAAACAAGAGGTACATAAAGTCAGTGATAGGTCAAGAGCACACATACAGTCATCAGTGAGTAAATGTAAGAAAGTCCAGGAAAGAGAAAGGAAGATCTTTGAGTTGATGGGTATTTAAGACAGTGTGGTGGAGGAGAGGAACTTTTCCTTCTCGGGTGTCAGTGAAGTTGAAGTTTAGTGCCATGCCCACTTGTCTACTCCAGTAAAGTCTGCAATATCAGGGTTAAAAGCCTGATCACAGACAAGAGGCATTATGACTTCAAAGGGAGTTTGTGCCTCCTGGGTATTCAGTCAGTCGTTGGCATCTTCTAACTCAGACATGTTCCAGATTAGTCTTTCCAATCATCAACATTCCTTCTTATTCAGGCATAAAGGTACCCCAAGAAATGATTTGTAAATGGCTAAAACTTTAGATTGTTCCCTGGCCAGCACAACGTTCCAATATATCCTAATTGATTACCAAACTGTCCTTAGCTTGGAATCTCTCACAAGGAAACTGCCTTATCAGACAGGGTGTCCTTAGAGTTAGCAACAGAGGTCAAGCACCATTGCTTACTGTAAACATAGTTAGAATTCTCAGTGCAGAAGTTTTATATACCAGAGAGTAATCGAAGGGCTTCCCTCACTTAAGGGCATTTTCAGGAACTGCTAGATTGAAACTTCCTGGTGCTTGCCTCCAGCAGACCCAGAGAATTAGCATGGGAATACCAAAATAGCCCCAGTGGGGAGGGCACCACTGCTCTTTTGCTTCACACCTGGATACCTGATCTTACCAACCTTGATGTAACCATCACTTGCCTACATGATCTTACTGACCTTGATGTGACTGTCACCTGCCTATGTGACTTTTGTCATTCACCCTGTTGTCTGTATACTATACAAGCCTGGTTTTCTCTTTGTGCATGAACTTAGATGGACTAGGACTTAGATTTAGATTCATTCATTCAGATTCAAGCTTCAAGCCTCATGCAGTTCTCACCCCCCCAGGATCAGAGTGCTTGGGCCCGGGGGTGCAGCGCCTGTCCAGAAGAGGTGGCTGCTTTAGACTCAGTGTGTTTCAGGTGGCCTCAGATGTACCTCAACTGCTGAGCTGCCAGATTTTTCATTTCTCTTTTGTAATGACTGTAAAAGTCTGATGTCATTTTTAAGAAATACATTCAGATCCTGCACGTCCATGTGTCATCTCTGCCATCATTTCTTCGCCTACGCCTTGTCGACCTGACTAGGACCCCATTTCTCCTGTGGGTTGAGGGAGGTCCAGACTGGCCAGCCCACGGCAGTTTAGCTAGGTGCTTTCTCTGCCTCTCCGAGCTAGCAGGCTTTCACTTCAGCATCTAGCTCTTTAAATCTTCTGGTAAATCAAGTGTTTGGTATTTTGTTTTAAAAAACAACAGTCAAAAGGCAAACATTTGCAACAGTAAGAGCTTCATCAAGATACTGGTGTGGTTTCATATTGATAGTTTAATAATTCATCTGAAGGCCTTGGAAAAATAAGAACAACAACAACAACAATAAAATCTCCAAATGAATAGGTAGGAAGAGTTAATAGAAAGCAGGGCTGATATTAATGTAACTGAAATTTTAAAAAAGCTCAATGTAATAATGAAATAAAGAGTTGGTTCTCTCAGGAGTAGTGTGACTGACAAGCCCTTAGTCAAATTAACCAAAAGATAGAGAGGACACAAATTATAAAAATAGAACTTTCTTATACTGTAATAGTTGGCAAAAACTTAATATGGGAAGTTAATGTTAGAAGATAACATTGATCCCTACACAGAACAGCATCAATTTTACTTTTTATTATAACTTTGCAATCACTGTCTTAATGTGACAATCAACTCAGTTGATTATTCTGACACTAAATATGAGCCAAAACATGAAAAGATGCTTAAAATTTCTTTTTATGAGAAGGTCATAATGTTTAGGACAATGAAGATAATAGCATGTTTATCATGCACTGATGAACATACTTTGATTTTTCTTATCAAGTTCTTAGACTTTCTTTAAATATAGTTTTTAGACCCTAGTTACACATGTCACAGAGAGATAGAGAGCCAGAAGTTCTTCAAGGCTAACAAATATGAAAGCATTGCTACACAATGCTTTTGGATGAATTCAATGAGTTTGTCCTGGAGAAAAGATTTAGATGTCATGATTCTTCAGTTTTCCCATGAAAGGAATAATCCTCACAAGATTTGCCAGAAAGTACAGTAAAATAGTGAAAGCTACAGGAAGACCTTGAAACCCAAGTTCAAGAGGGATTAGAAATGAGAAAAGTGTCAAACCAAAGAGGGTTTGTTATGTGAGAAAATATATTGTTCCTGTGATTTGGATTTCTCACCAAAGAAACTCCTTCCATCCTTAAAGAAGAGCAAGATAACAATTTAAGTTACCTTGTAGAGACATTCTTTGTAAAGTCACATTCTACCCCACAGATCATAGAACATCATCATATCCTAAGAGAACCACTCAAAAGATTCTATCTTTGCTATGCCTTGGCCTCTACAGTGGAGCTTTGCAAATTTAGGTTTCCTTCTTCTTCAAATTTGCCCCCACTCAGAAATGCCATAATAATCCTCAGAGTCTCTCTTTGCTCTACAATATGGCTGAAAGTACAAACTATCAATTTGAAAGCTAGCCAAGCTGCAGAAACAGACAAAAAGATTAGATGTACCACATCAAGAATAAAACAATAAGAATAATAAAGGATCCTAATTAAGTTATCCCAGAATGAGGAACAATGAGCATATCAATGTTGTATACTGGAGAGAAAAGACAGTAAAAATTGACTTGATGCATATCAAATAAGTGGGCAAAGATGGAAACCTGGATGGGCAAGAGGAAAATAAAAACAGAGAATCTGAAATGTCAAAGTATTATTGTTAGTAAGTTCTTATCACTAAGTTACTCCTAAGATTAAGTCTATTCTTTCTTGAGTTTATCATGCTGGAGACTTGTGCTAGGATGAGAAGTTTGGGTCTGAGAATGAACAAATGCACTCAACAGGTGGCTAGCAGGATTATGTAATTTTTTTGATATTTGGTTCCTTAAATTGGAGTATTTTGATTCTACTCTATTAAAACTCAGCAACAACAACAACAACAAACAACCCACTACCACCAACAAAGCGTATTCAGAAGCTCAAACTTGCACTATTCAGGCATTCTATCTCTTAAGTACAGGGTCTATGTGAAAAAAAAATCGACTGAAGTAAATCCTTAAACTACATTTTAATTTTAACTTGTGTCTGATGATGTTTCCATAGAAATAGTTTAAAGCACCTTGGCTAGCTGGCTGAGCATGATTCACATTTTATTCTTATAGAAGACTGCTTTCCACTGGTTGCTGAATAACCCTTTGTAAATAGCTAAACAATACAGCTTTCATATATAGCTTGAAATTAAACCATAAGTGCTAAGTTTTTCTCAATAATATTTGATGCATTTCATGTCACTCTTTTGTATTTTACACACATTAGTATGTTGGAAAGTCTCTTTGACATGTGCTTAACACGTTACAATTCTCATTTGTATTATTAACATTTGTTAACAGATTTTGAACTTTGACTCTACATCTAGAATTATATTGAGCTTGATGTTGTACTCTGAAAATGTCACTCCTAGTCTGCCTTATATATAGGATTCTCAGATCTAGTAGAAAGTAGAGCCAGATGAATTTCAGATAAACAAACTTTCACCCCCATGTGCTTCATGAAATATTTGGCATTCTGATTTTTATTAATCAACACTAATTATGTACCATATGGCTTTATCCAGCATTCTTTTTTTAATAGCATATTGAGTCAAGACTAGCAGACATTTAAATCAGTAGAGTGTTCTTTCCTGTCATAATAGTACCATTAGTACAAAAGAAAAGAACATAATAGTTCCGTTTATTTCTTAAATAAATGTATGCAAATTATTTCTTCAGATGAACCCAAGAGGGTCTTTGAATAATTCACAACCAAAGAATAGAACACCAAAGTATGTGTTGTCCTTCAGCTCTACAAAGTATCCACTCCAACCCATCCATCATTGAGTAAGCAGGAAATAGATGATAGATAAATAATAAATTAATAAAGATAGATGATAGGTAGATGATTTATAGGTAGATCGATAGATAGGTAGATACATATATACATACATACATACATACATACATACATTCATACATACGTTCATACATACATAGTCTTTAAGGGTTTAAGAATGTATTTTTATTCACCAAATTTATTTGAGAAAAAGAATTTCCAGCATACAGAGATAGTTTGTCAGTCAGGATCTTACATCCATTTGGATGTAGGTGAACCAATAGAGATCAAAGCCCATGTGCTCTTGGCTATGCATCAGCTTTACCTAGGAGATGGGGATTTTTGTAAGTGCTTGTTAAAGTAATTTTACTATAAATCTTGAAATGCTTTTCTCCTTCAGGAACTGATTCATAAATCACTGACATTTCCTTAAAATTTAATTCTCTGTGCACATAAAAAAACCTTTTATATTACTAAGTATTTTTAAAAATCACATTATATCCCTAGTCATTGACGTTCTCACTATCAAAACATTACTATAATAAAAATACTTAAGAAAAACTATAGCATCCCAAGTAAAGTAAGTTACTCTTTGGAATTCACAACTCCCATAGTTTTGCAGCTCAAATGTTCTTTTTTTAAGATTTATTTATTTTATTTATTTTTTATGTGTATGAGTACATTGTAGCTGTATAGATGGCCATGAGCCATCATGTGTGTGGCTGCTGTTGATCTCAGGACCTCTGCTGGCCCCGCTCGCTCCAGCGTAATTTACTGCAGCTGTCTTCAGATGCACCAGAAGAGGGCGTCCGATCTCGTTACGGGTGGTTGTGAGCCACCATGTGGTTGCTGGGATCCGAACTCAGTACCTTTGGAAGAGCAGTCAGTGCTCTTACCCGCTGAGCCATCTCGCCAGCCCCTCAAATGTTCTTTTTATGACTGTGACTACCATTAGCTCAGTTCAGGAGATATAAATAGCTATATAATGTGTGTGTCTTTCAAATATATGTAAATATCTCTTTATTGAAAGATATCATGCACCTAAAGATTCATTTGGGCAGATCACATGTGAGAAAGCAATTATTATATGTCCATCACAGTGAAGATCAAGATAAGCCTATATGGAAGAACAATTATTTACAGTGAGCTTAATTCTAACAGTAATTACCTGAGCCTGGTAATATATAAAAAAGCATAAAAATGATGAGTTTTCATAGTAACTTACTCATTGGATTAACCCTCTCAAGTGGTTCACAAAGAGGCAGATGCTGTTATTATCATTTTAGATATTTCCTTATAAAAAAACAGCTATCACAAGCCCCGTCCCACCCCTGCTGGCTGCTAGTTCTCCCCAACATAAGTAAAAGCAAAGAGACTAGCCAAGTTGGTCTTTTATTCCACTCTTGCACTTAGAGTATGGTCAATGTCGACAAATATCCCTAAAACTTATTTTGTAGATTTTTTTCCTTTGTTCTTTTTTATTAGATATTTCTTTTATTTACATGTCTGATGATATCTCCTTTCCTGGTTTCCCCTCCAAAAGAAAGAAAAAAAACCCCTGTTCCCTCCCCCCTTCCCCTGCTCACCAACCCACCCTCTCCTGCTTCCTGGCCCTGGCATTCCCCTACACTGGGGCATAGAACCTTCACAGGGCCAAGGGCCTCTCCTCCCATTGATGACCGACTAGGCCATCCTCTGCTGCACACATGCTGCTGGAGCCATGAGTCCCACCATGTGTACTCTTTGGTTGGTGGTTTAGTCCCTGGGAGCTCTGAGGGTACTACTTAGTTCATATTGTTCGTCCTAAGGGGCTGCAAACCCTTCAGCTCCTTGGGTCCTTTCTCTAGCTTCTTCACTGGCAACCCTGTACTCAGTCCAATGGATGGCTGTGAGCCTCTACTTCTGTATTAGTCAGGTACTGTCAGAGCCTCTCAGAAGACAGCTATATCAGGCTCCTGTCAGCCAGCACTTGCTGGCATCCACAATAGTGTCTGGATTTGATGATTGAATATGGGAAGGATTCCTAGGTAGAGCAGTCTCTGGATTGTCCTTCCTTCAGTCTCTGTTCCATAGTTTGTCTCTGCAACTCCTTCCATGGGTATTTTGTTCCCCCTTTTAGGAAGGAATGAAGTATCCACACTTTAGTCTTTTAGTCTTCCTTCTTGAGTTTCTTGTGGGTTGTAGAATTTTAATACAGGTTACTAACCTGTTTTATTGGGCACAGAGTAAACTTAGTTTAACAAGGTAACATTGAAATGGTAATCCAAAATGGGAACATTTTTATACACAAGACAATAATGGGCAAGTTATTTAGGATGTTTTTTGTTTTTGTTTTTGTGTGGTTTTTTTTTTTTTTTTTTTTTTGGTTTTTGGGGACAGGGTTTCTCGGTGTAGCCCTGGCTATCCTGGAACTCACTCTGTAGATCAGGCTGGCCTCGAACTCAGAAATCTGCCTGCCTCTGCCTCCCAAGTGCTGGGATTAAAGGCGTGCGCCACCACTGCCCAGCTATGAATTATTCTTACATTGTTCCTATCTTACACATTTCAAAATGAATTTATTTCTGACTTTAGAGAGTTTCTATATTTTTGGTCAGTTTATGAATTATTCTTTTTTTCTTTTTTATTGGATATTTTATATATTTACATTTCAAATGTTATCCCCTTTCCCGGTTTTCCCTCCAGAATACACCTATACCATTTCCCCTCCCCACAGTGGTCCTACAAACAGATAAAGGAATAATATACTATAAATACAAAAAATACTATAAAGAGTAAAAGTAGACTCAGAGGCTGAAAAGAGTCATATAGAAACTCAGAGCCTAGAACGTTGCTCAGTAAGTATAGACTCAGCATATAGAAAGCTCCAGGTTAAAAAAGAAAGGACAGAAGGAAGGAAGGAAAGAGGGAAGGAGGGAAGGGAGGAAAGAGCAAAAGAAGGAAGGGAGGGAGGGAGGGAGGAAGGGAGGGAAGGAGGGAGGGAAGGAGGGAGGGAGGGAGGGGGGGAGGGAGGGAGGGAGGGAGGGAGGGAAGGAGGGAAGGAGGAGAAACTTGCAGTCTTGCTTTAGGCAGCTGTTGAAGCCCAGAGGACCTCTGCTGAGATTACTAAACTCTTGTGTCTTGAAATAAAGAACTAACCTAAGAACACATGGATAGTGATAGAAATAAGGAAAGTTTATGAAGAAAGAAAAGTATTCTTGGGAATAGAAGTGGCCTAGAGAGCTGGACAAGTCCAAACTCAAAAGCTCAGCACATAAGTTCCGGTCGTCTATAGACAGTTAGGTAACACCCTCCTCTCAGCTGTGAACGTGGACTGTTTCCTTATGTGTAACTACAAATTTAATGGGGTCTCTGGTCTTCCAGTCAACCGGCCTCTCAAATATTTGCCTTTCTCTAGCTTCTTTCTGCAGCTGTACTTCACACACATACACACACACACACACACACACACACACACACACACACACACACACGCACACACATGTGCATATACACACATGTGCCCATACACATATACATACACATACACACATGCATACACACACGCACGCACATACCCACAGTCAAGAAAAGTATAAAGTCTAAAGGGGAACTGAAAACAATGTGAATATGGGAAACAGAGAGGCAGTGCTATATTTCAGCAAGACGTGGAAAAGTGCCCTTGCACCTCCAATTATGATATTTCTGTTTTATTTTTACAGACAGGTTGCATAAAGTATTAGTTTATCAGACTATGCAGTCTCCATCACAGGAACTCAGCTGTGCCACTGGAGCACAAATGTCACAGACAATTAACAAATGACAGTGGCTGTGTGGCAATGCAACCATGTCTGTGGACACTGAAGCAAATTTCTTTTAATTTTCATGTATCACATAATATTCAATTTTGTTCTGGTACTGAATACCCCCCTCACTGAGGACTAGCTTTCATGGTTCCAGAAGGAGCCAGTGTCAAGCAATCTTCCAAAAGAGGGTGGTTACCAGGTGGTTACCAGCAGTCCTTCCCAGCTGGGATACCTAAGCACCACATCAGTGACCTGCATAGTATAAAAACCATATGTGTGCAGTGGTGGCTCACACAGCTCGGCAGTAACCAACGGCTCTCTAGTTGGACTTAAGACCCATTCAACAATAGGAATGCCATGACGGTTACTAGAAACCTAGCTAACTACTAAGTGCCAGTGAAGTCTTGGTTATTGATGAGAATCCATATCCCCCTCATGCCCCTCTCCCCCATGTCCTATGTCATTATTCTATTGATATCCCTGAGAGACCTGCTCCTTTCTAAAGGAAAATAGAGGAAGAGTGGATCTCGAAGAGAGGCAACATGGAGGGGAGGGACTGAGAAGAGTGGAAGGAGGGGAAACTGTGGTCAGGATATAATAAATTAAAGAAGAATAAATAAATAATATATACTTTTAAATCATTTATTATTTAGTATTATTTTATGTTATATGCAATATTGTAAAAATAATAGAGTAATATTATTTTAGTAATAAATAATATACATTTATATTATATATAAAAATGTTCATTTGTTCTTCTCTCATATATTCCATTATTTCACATATATTTACCATTCGCAGGTTACAGGCGGTCCCCAAACCGACGTCAGGCCATGGCTTCCAACTTCTGCTCTAAACAATGCAAATAGAAGTGAAGAGACCAATCAGAACTGTTTCCCATTGTACAAGTTAATGATTAAAATCAGGATCCTTAGCAATCTCAGTACAGAACTCAGAAAACACTGGGGTTATCAGTCCTTTGAGGGCTAATGTGCGTATCCCAAAAAGCATATCTCCCCATGAGCTTTCCTGTTGCAGTGTATTTGACTTTGCAGCTCTAATTCTATGCCTAGAAATCTCATTCTCTACTGGAAAAAAAAAAAAACCTGCTAAAATACTAAAGAGGGGGAAACGCATTAGTCTGTGCCATCTCTCACTATGTGAAATTGTGAAAAAGCTTTTCTTCTAACTACTATGCCCAGAAAATGGAAGTTTTAATGGGGCAAAAGAGAGGATGAGAGCCCCCTTCTAGATAATAGATCCCATACAGAAAGCCTGCATGGGCTGATCTGCCTGGGGCAACAAGATGGTGAGGAACAGGGCAGGGCGAGAGAGAGAGGGGGGGGGAGGGGGAGAGAGAGAGAGAGAGAAAGAGAGGTGAGTAAGTTAAATAGAGGGCATGGAACAGGGGCATGAGGGCAGACAATGTCAAATAAAGTCTGCTGAATTAGTCCCAGAATGCATCCTGGTTTCACCAATGAAAATAAAGCTGAGTAAAATGAAGTCATTTGAGAGGAGATTAGGAAAACAAGAGTCCTTTCCATTTTTCTTCTGATTTTTAGTAAAGTACTTCTCTGTTATCTGAGCAGAGAATAAAAAGGCAGAGAATTCTTGATTTAAAAAAAAAAAAGGCAGACTATTCAAAACATGCCTCACATGTAAACTAGAATTGTATCAAATGCTGAGGTAAATGAGAACATGTAGAAGCATGCTTTAACATTTGATAGATCGTTTTCTTTAGGGGCATTAGAAGTCCTAAATATTTGAAAAATATGGGCTGGGGCAATGGATAAATGCATAGATAAACAGAGCAATGGGCATTGGTACCCCGGGACACTTGCTTTAGATACAGCCTTCTTAGAAAAGATTTCCAGAAGACAGTATCTGCCCTAGGCTACAGATCTGTCCTAGGAACAGAGCCCAGAGTCTCAGGCACACCAGAAAGTGCTGTGCCTCTGAAATGACATAACAATAATGCAACAAAAGTTAGGAGACAGGTCATTGCTAAAACAGATGCAGAGGCACATTTTCGAAATGTAAGAAAAGATTAATATTGCTGAGAAATCAGTATTCCTGAGAATTAATATTATACAAATTAGTGGGGAAAGGCAAGAGTTTAAGGAAATTCTGAAAGGAATCTTGTGCCTTACCACAAGCTCCGCCCTGGTCGCCATCACAGTCTGTTTGACCCGCCTATACCATCCAACCCCCATGCCTACCCTCAGGACATCTATCTGCTGGCCAGTCTGATAAGTTCCTGGAGCTTTTGCTGCCCATGCAACCCCCAGTCCTCTGGCCTCACCCCAGTTTCTCAGCTTGTGCACAAGCCTTAGGCAGGTGACTGCCCTCCAGGCCATTCTCACATTCCCAGGCACAGCTCAGGTAACACTGCACCGCAGGCGAAGCAGAGCCAGCTGTTTGTCGGTCGCCATGCTTTCTTGCTTACCACGGGAGAGTATCAGGTCTTGAAGACAAAAATAGAGGAAGTATGCCAAATGAGCAAAGAATCATTCTTTACAGCATACAGAAGAAACATGCAGAAACCATGTAGTATCACATAAAGACTAAATTTCCAAATTATAGACATAAGACAAAGGACAGATTTCTTGGAAATGATGCTTTGATGTCCCAACTAACCTGAGCAGTTTCTAGCTCCTGTTCTCATCAGTACCACTCCCTAAGTATCCACTCTCCTGTTTTCACTTATGGGCTCATTGGTATGTAGCTGATGGAGCAGCTGAGTCATAAGGACGAAGTCATTCACACTCAGTAATCGATGCCAATGACTTGGCAAACTGCTTTAATTTGCATTTTCTGCACCCGGTCTGTCCCTTCAAAGCCTTGCTGATCTCATGTATTGCCAGTTTCTTTCATTTAGATGCTATAAAACATGTGTAGTCATTTGTTATCTCTTAAATCACATTTTAAATATTTTTAAAATTATGCATTTTTTAATATATCAGATGAACATCTGTGTCCCTTCTTTTGTGTCCAAGATGGTTGCCCCCAGACTTAACAAGTCACCTATCCACCTTTTGGCTTTCAACGGTCCATAGTCCAGGTGCGATCTTCACCTTACTTTCAACCTCTTATGTTTTGTATTTTCCTGATGACTTCGTCAAGCTATGCTTGAACTCTGAACGATATCCTCTAACAGGCTATGCTTACATTCACATTTACACGTGCCTCCTTCCACTGAGTTCCTTTCTTTGTCTACATAGTCACTCAAGCAAGAAGCCAGAGTGGCCAGTGTCCGATCATCCAGAATTCCAATAGTTTCTATATCAGAAAAAAAAAATCAAAATTAGAAAACCACACAGGAGGGATGCTACACATCATACCTGCTTCAATAATAATACCTAGAACTAGACAGTTCCTGTGCTTAATTATAAGAGAGATGGGACATGCTGCCTCGCAAATGCCTAGCAAGCAAAGATGCCAGTACTTTGTCAGAGCTGGAACTGTCTATTATCCATGGACATTTCCCCTTAGCCATATCTGTGGTATGTCTGTACATTCCAGTCCACTGATCATATTATTATAGCAGTATAAGAATTCTTTATGAAAATGGAACCAATAGAAAGTATATTCCTATTATAAATGGAATTGATTGGATTGATTTGCACCCAATGGGGGCCAACTGCACTTTGGCAAGCTGAGAACCTGATAGATACTCGTTCCAAGAAGCCGATTGCTTCAGAAGTCCCAATCCAAAACTGAAGGCATAAAAGTTTCCTGGAAGTCATTGGTATTGCGTCTGCACTGAAATAAGTGTCTGGCACCAGAATATGGTAGTGGGATCCTACTCATACTGAAGAGAGGATTAGGATACTTGCACGCATGTGCACAATGCCTTCCCCTTCCTGGTTTTCACTCAGGCAACCAGGGTGTTGAACAGTACTGATGACATTCACATCAGGTCTTTTCATGCAGAAATAATCCCACATGGAGATCCTCTCATGAAAGACTCACACAGACATGTAGAAATGTGTTTCCCAGCCCTTAGACCCAGCCAGGTTAACAACCAAGACTAACTAGCACAAGTCCACTTTTGGTCAAAACAACTGATCAGATCTTCCTACGCTATGCTTCATTTCCAAATGAAGAGGATAGTGAGGTATAATTCTGCCTTGTATAATATAACTCTTCCACATACAACCAAAAAGTCTTCTCTAAGAATAGGTGTGAGCCTTCCTCAGGCAAATCTAAGTGAATACTGAGAGGCTGCTCTTCTGTAGTCCTGGGATTTGTGGAGGGAACCAACTACATATTAAGCTGTAACAAAATTTGTTGTTCTCCCCAATGTTGCATAGCACTAGGTCCCAAGCACAATATTCTTAGGAATAGGTGTATCTGCTTACAAAAGATCATCATAGCTTGGTTTTTTGGCAGTGACATCCCCCCCACAGAAAGGGTAGGGGTGAAGAACATCATTGGACTTCTATGCAGTTTTGCCATAGCTGTAAGTAGCCTTGGAGTCTCAGGCAGAGGCTAGGTTATGTAGACTGAGGAAGATTAGGGAGTGGGCTCATCTCTGTGTTTATGAGTAAACCATCATCCATGCTTATGGAAGACTTTTCAGTGTGGCTGCTTTGGGATCATACACACCCCTGTCCATAGCCACTTACCAGTGCTTTGGATGTTAGACCAACAAATTCCTTGGTAGTCCAGGGTGAATTTGGTGAAATTGTAGCATAAATTGTTGTTGGGAGCTCAGGGGGAGGAGGTAGACATCATTCACATCTCTTCCGGGGAAGGGATTTCAATACCACTCATGTTTTGTGAACATCTCAAAATCAGATCTTATCCTTGACAAGGTCGGACCCAGTTCCTGGACAGAGTGTTTAAGTGGTGATGTGTAGAAGCTCTTTATGGGGTTATCAACAAAACCCGACTCATACAGTTAGTTTTCAGAAAAAGACAAACCCAAACTTCACAACTGAAATTATACTTGAGAATTCCAATATCACTTTCTTTAATTGGCAAATGAATGTTGAATTACCTATGAAACCGGGGATAGGCTCTAATAAATCCTATCTACTCAACAGTTTCTAATTACTGATCAAGACCTAAGTTGAACAAATTACCACACTTAGCATAAAAATCATAAGGGGTAGGTCTTCAATGCAATAAACAGTCTTGATACATAAGAGAGCAGAAATTCATGGCTAGAGGTTGCCTCACTCACCCTGATGAACTGTACCTAAAATCTCATGGGAATTAACCTTTAGATGCCTGAAGTAGTGCTTCTCCTCTTGACCCTGAGGGACACCAACAGATACTGCTCCTAAGGAAGTTACAAGCAGTTGGTAGCTGATCACCCTGTGTCAGGGAGATAATTAGGGCCATAAGTTAGCTATTCTGCTTACCACTTGTAACCCTGGTCTATGAAACCTTGTTGTGTAATGCACTAGGGATGCTTCTGCTAAGGCAGACACAACAAATGGAAAACATGTTGCCCAATAATACTGTACTCAGACTCTTCTCATCAAATTTTCAGGGCTAGGCAACCGAACCGAAGAGGATCATACAGACATTCTGATGTAACACTGGAAGGAGCTGGAGCTGAGCACGCCATATGCAGGCCCAGGATTCAGTGGGGAGTGAAATTGTCATAGATAGTTCCCCTCTCTCTGAGAAGGTCTGTAGTCATTCTTTGGTTCTTTCAAGGTGCAGAATTGAAGACACAGTTGTAAGAATGGAATCATTGCATCATCATTGGGCACAGAGTGTGAACCGTTGTGTCACCAGCAATAAACAGTGTCTATAGAGGTAGACCATTGCTCAGCCCCATAGTGAGTTAGAGGTAGGAATAGAGAACTGGCTTTACTGTAAACTCACTGGCATAGAGCTTTGTGATGACTGTGTAGCTGCTTTTATCGCTTAAATTATTGTAAAGTAAGGTTGGCACAGTATTCGTCATGTTAGGTCTTCGTTGAGTACCTTTTTCTTTCAGCCTGAAAGTAGAACTTCAGTTGTCAGAATTAGTCATTCATTAAATTAGAAGAACCAGAGTAATTCTTTTGTAACAATGATAAAACAAATGACTTTTGTAATAAGGGAATCAATCACGTCTCTCTTAGGTCATGCCTTTTGGGATATTATAAGCCAAAGTACATACTGGGCTTATTGTACCCCTACAAGATTTGAATAACAGATGTGATTGTATAAAACTCTACAAATTAAGAAATATTATTGGTTTGGTACAAGGTCTCTGGCTTCTGCTGCACCGTCCATACTTGGGACCTCACTGGGACTTCTCTCAGACATCCTGTTGTTGCCCTGTGTCATAGAGATTCTGAACATTTGCAGGCAAAGAAGTGTGGAGAAAGGGATATACTGTGAGACACACTGTTACACACTACAGCTTCCACAATAAGATTTCCTCTCTGTTGGGAGAAAGGTTGCAAGGGTGGAGGGCAGGTACAAAGGAAAGGGGAGATGTGTGGAACTGGGGTGCACGGTGTGAAATTCACAAAGAATCAATAAAAAGTTAAAAAAAAAAAAGAATATTATTGGGCCTTGGAGGTCGGTCAAGGAACAAAGCATGATCAACCTGTGATTTCAACACTCTAAAAGAAAGAGGCAGGAGCTTCCCTGGAGCAAGCTGGCCACCCAGACAAGCTATATTGACAAGCTCTGGGCTGAGGAGCTCTTGATTGAATATGGTGGAGAACAGCATAGTGAGTTAGTCTGGTGCTGCTTGTGCTCAAATACTAAATACTGGCTCCCAAGGTTGGCTACCCCTGGTGAGCGATCTACATGCATCCCAAGCGATGCTATGTAAACTTTGCTCCCCAATTTAAAACTATTGGTTGAATAAAACTGGTGGTAGCCAATTACTGGAGGGAAGAGAGAGAGAGGTGGAGTTTGAGTTATGGGGTTGGGGTCTCAAAGGTAGAGGAGAGAAGAAGAGAGGAGAGGAGAGGGGAGGAGAGGAGAGGAGAGGAAAGATGGGGGACAGGGAGGGGAGGGGGAGGGAAAGGGAGAAGGACAGGAGCAGGAGCATGGAGGAGAAGATGGGAGAACAGGAGGTCTTGATGTGTCCTTATGGAGCAGCAGCAAGTACCTGAGTGATGTATCCAGAATGCCGGAGTCCTAGAGCAGAAATAACCCAGAGAATTTCAAACAGTAAGAATATGGGGAACACAGTTGAGCCAGTAGCCAGAATGGCATTTAGAGATTTAAATTATGGATATTCCCCCAGTAATTGCACAGAGCCTAACAAATAAATACCATAGTTTGAGACTCATTCATTTAAAGTTAGACAAGGATACATTTAATGAATATTTATTTTTTTACAGAGCAGTTGAGGAAGACTCCCAGCATCAACCTCAGGCCTTCCCATGCATTAGCAAACACATGCACCTGCACAGATATGCACATGAACACACAAACATGCATACCTGTATATGCATGCAGCATATACATACATACACCAGGATGAAAAAGAGCATCCCTGAAATCTTACAAACCTATGCAATCACCTTATATGTGTGTGTACACGCACATGTGCATACATGTTTGTATGTGTGCATGTGTGTGTGCCTATGCATAAAGTAATTCTGTTCATATTTTGACACTTACCTTTCTAGAAATTAGGATATCCACATGAAAAAAATACTAAAAAATATTACATGAGAAAAAATATGGGATGGCGCACCACCAAACTCCAGCAGAGGGAAGGATGCTACAAATGTCATTGTGCTAATTTGAGTCCCCCTACTTTCTAACTCACTCACCTTAATATAATTTAGCTATACAGATCACCAAAGTAAACAAAACATTCATCTAAAACATTGTGTTGTTTTTGTCTGATAACTATTTTACTCTTGCACACTCAGCCATATCCTGTGGCGACATAATGCTTGTATATGCTGTTCTCTTGCATTGGGTTACACCTTAATTATGCATCATCTACACTCCAGCCTATGGTGTCACTCCAAGATTGTCAATGGAGTTTACATGAGCATTATTGCTTTTCCAGATCTTGTTTTCAACTTGTTACTT
>JADRCD010230015.1:0-10991 GCA_019843815.1 Montemys delectorum | reverse complement strand
TTTTTTTTTTTTCTTCTCTGTGGTAAAGTACTTGACAAAGGCAATTCAAGTGAGGAAGGGTTGCTCTGGGCTCACAGTTCGAGGGTTCTCAGTCCATCGTGGTCTGGAAGGCACTCTGGCGTGTTCTTCTGGCAGCTGATCGCACCGCACCTGGTCAGGAAGCAGAGAGCAGGGAAGGCTGGTATGCAGTGTGTTTTCTTTCTCTTTCTCTCTCTTCTGTTTGGAAATATTTTTTGTCTTGTTTTGTTTTGTTTTTCCAAGACAAGGTTTCTCTGTGTAGCCCTGGCTGTCCTGAAACTCACTCTGTAGACCAGGCTGAACTCGAACTCAGAAGTCCGCCTGCCTCTGCCTCCCAAGTGCTGGGATTTAAGGCGTGCGCTGCCACTGCCCGGCTTGGAAATTTTTTTAAATTGGAAATATAATCTTTTAATACAATGTATTCTAATTGGGGTTCCCCTCTCCCAACTCCTCCCAGATCTTCTCCACGTCCCCACACACCCCAGGCACCATCCTTTCTTTCTTTCTCTTACTAGAATACAGTCGTCTAAAATAATAATAGGACAAACATACAAACAAATAGTAACAACAAAAATCTAAGGAAAAAAACAGAAGAAACACATCCAGATGCTGAGATGTGCACACACACACACACACACACACACACACACAGAGAGAGAGAGAGAGAGAGAGAGAGAGAGAGAGAACTCATAAAAAATAAAATAAAACCAGAGACCATAATATATAAGGAAAAAAATATGTGTGTGAAGCACAAAGTATTGTGAGACAAAAACAAAGACAAAACAAAATGAAAATAAATAAAAACAAAACCCCCCTCCTCCTCTTCCAAAAAGAAGAAAAGAAAAGGGCCCTGAGTTCGTTCTGTGTTGGCCATGGGGCCTGACCCTAGGCGTGGTTTGCATACCCAGTGAGACTCTGTGCAAGCAGTTATCAATTAGAGATAACTTCTAGGTTAGGCAAGTGTTTACTTCCCTCCCAGTATTCACCCCTAATCTGGTTTAGACCTGTGCAGGCCCTGGGCAAGCCGCCACATTCTCTTTGAGTTCAAACCCCAGGGCACTGGTAGGGAGGGTATTGCAAATTGCCCTTGAATCCTAGTTCTAGATAAACCAAACGTAATCCCTCTTCCCGGAACTCAGAGCTTGGGACTGCTCCTGTCCTGATGTCCACCTAGCCTATGTCACACCCCAGACCCCGGGAACTCAGAGCTTGGGACTGCTCCTGTCCTGATTGATGTCCACCTAGCCTATGTCACACCCCAGACCAGCTTCCTTCCCTTTTTATTCTACAGTGTATGCCCACAACGTGTGGAGACAAAATGCCCAACCTCTGAGAGTACTGCAGCACACTCGGTGCTCATGAGATGTATAATGGTTTGATGGTAGGCACTCAAGAAGAGAGGTCAGGGGGCAAAGAAGAAAAAGGTTTTGAAGAATTAATAGGAGTTTGCTGAGTGGGCAAGGTGGGGAGGATGGCACAGTAGAGGGAACAGCTTTGTGCAAAGTCGTCACCTGAAGCAGTGGCCGCAAGAGTCTGATAAGGACCGATAAGTGCACTGTGGCAGGGTAGTAAGGTGGGAGGAGGAAGTGGGTGGCAGTGGGGGAGCAGGAGGTGGATTATGCAAAGGAAGGGGGCACTGGGAGTCCCTGGTAGCTCTGGATGGGCTGTGAGTAGAGGTCGTGGCTCTGTTAATAAGGGCATTTTCACTCGGAGTGAACACGGATGGTGGCACAAGCTCCGGGACTCAGAGAGCCTATCCCCACATTCTGAGTTCAGCGAGGCTATACTTAAGCAGAGAAAACAGCTGGGCCAGCTGTGTGGTGATTGTCTGGAAAGGAAGTAACTGAGGCAGGGCGCTTTATGAATGAATGAATGAACGAATGAATGAGGCATTTCGAGGTGAGAACAGGAAAGAGAGGTTGGCTTTTTTTTTTTTTTAAGGGTGACTCCTTGATCCTCAAACTCAGCCTAATGACAGGGTATGAGAAAGAGACGATAGTCTGGGGCATCCAAGCCTCACGTAGAGACACAAGGATTCTCTGACTATGTCCTGACCTCTCTTCCAGTTCTCCTGACTTCTCTTTCGGGCCGCAGGCATGGCGATGGCAGTGGCCCAGAAGTTCAGCCACCTGCTGTCCAGCCTGTGGCACGTGGGCCAGAAGCCTCTGCAACCAGACCCGGTGTTTACCGTGGACCGGGCCGAGGTGCCGCCGCTCTTTTGGAAGCCGTACATCTATGCTGGCTACCGGCCGCTGCACCGGAGCTGGTGTTTCTATTTCCGCACCTTGTTCCAGCAGCACAATGAGGCTGTGAACGTGTGGACCCACCTCCTGGCGGCCCTGGCTCTGCTGCTGCGGCTGCTCGGCTTGGCGGCGAGTGTGGACTTCTGGGAAGATCCTCACGCGCTGCCCCTCTTCATCCTCGTCCTGGCCTCCTTCACCTACCTCTCCTTCAGTGCCGTGGCTCACCTCCTGCAGGCCAAGTCGGAGTTCTGGCATTACAGCTTCTTCTTCTTGGACTATGTGGGTGTGGCCGTGTACCAGTTTGGCAGTGCCCTGGCACACTTCTACTATGCCATAGAGCCGTCCTGGCATGGCAAGGTGCAGGCTATTTTCCTGCCCACGGCTGCCTTCCTGGCCTGGCTTTCCTGCGCTGGCTCCTGCTACAACAAATACAGCCAGAAGCCAGGCCTGCTGGGGCGCATTTTCCAGGAGGCGCCCTCGGCGCTGGCCTATGCGCTGGACATCAGCCCCGTGGTGCACCGCGTCATAGTGTCTCCCCTCCCTGCCGAGGAGGATCCCGCACTTCTCTATCACAAGTGCCAGGTGGTTTTCTTCCTTCTAGCTGCTGCGTTTTTCTCCACGGTTATGCCTGAGAGTTGGTTCCCCGGCAGCTGCCACATCTTTGGGCAGGGACACCAAGTTTTCCATGTCTTTTTGGTGCTGTGCACTCTGGCCCAGCTAGAGGCTGTGACGCTGGACTATCAGGCCCGGAGGACCATCTACGAGCCTCTGCACACCCGTTGGCCCCACAATTTCTCTGGTCTCTTCCTGCTCACCGTGGGCAGCAGCTTCCTCACTGCGCTGCTCCTCAGCCAGCTGGTGCGGCGCAAACTTGGTCAGAAGACCAAGTGAAAGCGGTTGGGTGGGAGCTGGCAGGGTGAGAGAAGGTGCTAGGGATGAAAGCCTGGACTTGGCTCCAGATGGGAACAAGGCCTGGTAAAGCTGATTCTATCTGGTAGGCCATGACTCCTTGCATACAAGTTCAATGGCCAAAGTGGTGCTAGCCAATCCTTGGACCTGGGGATTGGCTGGGAGCTGTAGAGCCTTGTTTAATTCCCTGCCATGGGAGGGGAAGGGATGAAGGATTCCTGACTGCCCCTCCCTTGCCTCCTCTCAGAGCTAAGGGTTGGGGTTCAGCTTTGGTCACCACACTGGTTGGGGTTTCCAGTTTGCTGGGTGAGAGGTAAGACTCAGACCAGTGTCAAATCTGAGCGGAGAGGGAGTGGAAGTCTTAGCAGCTACCACCTACCAGAGCTCACTGGTGGAGGGAAAAGAAACAGGCCCAAAGATGGGTAGCATTTTACCTTTACTGTGCCCTGTACCACAGCCTGGATCGCTGGGTTCCAGAGAGTCCCCAAAGACAAAAGATCCCCTCCACTGCCCATGTCCCTGTATCACAGCCCAGGCAGAAAGCCTCACATCTAGCATTGGCCTGTATTTCTTGAACACTGTTTCCAGCTTCTCCTCACAACTCATTTATGATTTTGAGATATGTCTCCTTAGCTCACTGTTTCCTGGGGCTCCAGGCTTTAAAATCATTAGGATTGTCAAGGAAAACGCAAAGGCCAGACTAATCAGCACTGCCTGGGCACTCAGAGCCTTGGGCCAGGAAGGGTGAGGAGGAGTTTGCAGGCTAAGCTTAGAAGGGCATTTCAGGCAAAGGGACACCTGTACCAAGATGCGAGATGTGGAGATGCAGGGAGTTCAGGGGGGCTAGAGGCAAGTTTGGTCCCTGGGGCTGGAGGCAAGGCTGGTCCCTGATATGCCCTAGATTCAATAAAATGACTATAAAATTGCTTCCTCTGTGTTTTGACTCCGGTTCCAGGGAGGGGTCCTGTTCATAGGAGGTGGGTTTTTGTTGTTGTTGTTTTTGTTTTTGTTTTTTTTTGTTTTTTTTTTTTTTTGCATGAAGCTGCAGGGTGCTGAGGGAGCTAGAGGGGTCCACATTTCATTTTTACCAGAGGGTAGAATTGATGTTGGGAATGCTGTGTGTGTGTGTGTGTGTGTGTGTGTGTATGTGTGTGTGTAATTCATATTTGGCATTTTGAGGGATTAAAGAGTGGCCAGGTTTGCCAGCTTGGGAAACAGAGAGATCCTGTCTCGAAGTGAAGAAAGGACTGGGGGGCTGGTGAGATGGCTCAGTGGGTAAGAGCACTGACTGCTCTCCCAAAGGTCCTGAGTTCAAATCCCAGCAACCACATGGTGGCTCACAACCATGAGATCTGACTTCCTCTTCTGGTTTGTCTATATAATAATAAATAAATTTTAAAAAAAGAAGAAAAATAAAGGACTGGGAATTGCTCATGTAGAATTTTTTTGTTTGTTTTGTTTTGTTTTGTTTGTTTGTTCGTTTTTCGAGACAGGGTTTCTCTGTGTAGCCCTGGCTGTTCTGTGTAGAGCAGGCTGGCCTCAAACTCAGAAATCCGCCTGCTTCTGCCTTCCAAGCGCTGAGATTAAAGGCATGCACCACCACTGCCTGGCTCATGTAGAGTCTTTGCATAAGACACTTCATTCTTCCTCAGAACAGTGAATGACTAGAATCTACTTCCCCACTGATAGCACATTCTGAGGGTCTTCATGTAATACATATGAAATTCATATGTAAAATTTACATAAAATCATACATAGGAAAACTTATAAGAACTATACCCCCAGGGCTGGAGAGACAGCTTGGTAGTCAAGAGTGTGTCCTGCCCTTCTGGGAGATCTGAGTTTGATTTCTAGTACGAATGTTGGGTGGTTCACAATCTCCTGCAACTCCAAATAATAATTACAAACTTTCTTTTAGTTCTGCTTTGAACTGACAGAGATCTGCCTGCCTCTGCCTCTCAAGTGCTTGTACTAACAGCCTTCCATGCACGCTAGACAAACACTCTAACAAATGAAGTTACAGCCTCATCCCTTGATTCTAACTTTGTTTCTTTTGTTTTTTGAAACAGGATTTCTCTGTAGTCTTGGCTGTCCTGGAACTCACTCTGCAGACCAGGCTTGTCTTGTAACTCACAGAAATCCACCTGTCTCTGCTGGGATTAAAGATCTGTGGCACCACCACCCACTTCCTTGATTTTGATTTATTACATGTTCTCAAAAATCTTCCATGCAGTGGCTCAGTTACTCTTACATGCCAATTAGTGGCAACCTCAAGTGTCAGGTAACCACCAGCTCAGCTGGGGTAAGAGGGTTTGGAGTGGGGTCTGGAGGCTCCGCAGTAAAACTGGAGAAATGGCTCAGTGGTTAAGAGCACTGGTTGCTCTTGCAGAGGACCCTGATTTCATTCCTAGCTCCTGTATGGTGACTCAGAAGAACCTATAACTCTAGATCCATCCTCGGGATCAGACTCTTCTGTCCTCCATCTCCACCTATGCTCATGCGCGCACGCCTACAAACAGACACCCCCCCCCAACTTAATTCTTAAAAATTATAGGGGCTGGTGAGATGGCTCAGTGGTTAAGAGCACTGTCTACTCTTCTGAAGGTCCCGAGTCCAGCCACCACCCCTAAGGAGATCTGACTCCCTCTTCTGGACTGTCTAAAGATAGCCACAGCGTACTTACATATAATAAATAAAGAAATCTTTGGGCTGGAGCAAGCAGGGCCAGAGAGAGAAGAAAAAAATGTCTGAAGACAGCTACAGTGTACTTACATATAATAAATAAATAAACAAATCTTTAAAATATATATTTACATAAATAAATATCCACATATATTAATATACACACATAGAATATATGGATATGTTTTATTTTTATCATATATAGTCTATACATAATTATATAATCATACATTGTAGTCATATAAATTATACGAATACATATATGTGAATACATATTCTATATTATAATATGTATTCATATATATACATACATACATATATATATATATATATATATATATTTTTTTTTTTTTTTCTGAAAAATAGTGCGGTCTTGCCAAACCAAACTTGGTGGTGACCTACACATGCAGAGGGTGCAGAGTCCACACAGGAGTGAATAGCAAACAGGGAAGAGGTGACCTGCTCCCGGGAAACTCCCGGCTTCCTTAGCGCACTGGGCGTGGTTAGAGGCGGGGCCTACGTCAGACGGCCGGGCGGAGCCCCGCCTCCCGCAGCGGCGGGAGATCTGAACCCGCGCGGGTCGTCGCTAACGGCGGCTGCAGGGGCGCGCGCGCGGTTCGCGGTCGCCATGAGACGTCGAGGGCCGGAGGAGGAGGCGTGTGGCGTGTGGTTGGACGCAGCGGCCCTGAAGAGGCGGAAGGTGCAGGTGGGAGGCCGATATTGAGGCGACACGCGGGCTTTGGGGTCGGCACCGAGGGAGGACGGCTTCGGGGCGACTGGGTGCGCGCGGCCTTAAACTGGCGCCTAACACGCCCTGTGACATGCTGGGAGAGGCTCAACTACTGGTCACCCACAGGGTGTGTCCTACCCAGCTTGCGGGAACCAGCCACAGCGAAAATGCAGAACGGGGATCTGGCCCAGCGTTAAATGAGCAGCCCCGGGGTGCTGGAGACTAATGGGCTTTTAATATGCGTTGGCTGTGTCATTAATCATTTTTCTTTTTCTTTTTTTTTTTTTTAACCAGTGAAAGAGGGTTGAGTAGCCCGGGTTCACCCAGTTCGCTCATTACCAACAAGTGTGGTTTAGCTTCTTCTGCTGGCTGCTGGGTTTAGGGTTTTAGGCCGTATTATCTTGTTTGGTCCAACTATATGCTAGTATCAGTCCAGTTACTTAGGCAGAACATGATATGTCTCCATAAATAGTTTCAAGAGAAATGAAACTTTTGGAGTTTAGAAAGATTGCTATGGATTTGAGACTTGTAAAGCATATGGAACGGAGAGCTGTTAACCATTTTTTGCTGATGAAAAGATTGGAGATTTTTTTGTCTTGTTTTGTTTTGTCTTGAGCCACGGTTTTTCTGTTATGTAACTCTGGAACTCACTGTAGAGCAGGCTGGCCTTGAGCTCAGAGATCCACCTCTTTGCCTCCCAAGTGCTAGGATAAGTGTGTGCAACCACACCCAATGGAAAAATTGAGGATTCTTAAAGTCATCTATCTTACAACTGAAGTTATTTTCTTCCCCCGGAGACAGGGTTTCTCTGCGTAGTTCTGGCTGTCCTGGAACTCAGAGATCCACCAAAAGGCCACCATTGCCTGGCTGAAGAAATTTTTTGAGGGTAACAAATTTTCACATTTTTTTATTCTTCTGAACATTTTTGAAATAGGTACTATATTGATGTATTCTGTAATGTAGACATATATAGTCTGTGAGACATACTTCCTGGCTTTGCCTGTAATTCACACACATACACACACACACACACACATATATATGCATGTCTACACAATATACATATGTGAATTACATGTGTGTGCATATATATACATACATATATACATACATACATATATATACACACATATGTACACACATACATGTTTGTATGCCAATGCATCTTTTTCCTATTTACAAATAGTTGCATGCTATACACTGTTTAGCAGTTTGTGTGTATATTTAGATTTTTAAAATTATTTTAATTATATGTATGTTTGTGGGGGATATGTACAGGAGAACAAGTGCCCACAGAGGTTAGAGATGTGAGAGACCCCCTGGAGCTGGGGTTACAGGTTGGTTTAAGCCACCTGATATGGGTGCTGGTAATCAAACTCAGGTCCTCAGGAAGAGTAGTATGTGCCCTTAAGCACCAATCTATGTCTCCAGGCCATCCCCGCCTACCCCTGGATGTCTGTACGGATGACTTTGGAGTGGAGCTGTAGTTGCACGCAGTCAGGAGCTGTCTGACGTGAGTGCTGGGAACTGACCTTGGCTCCTTTAGATGAGCAGCAAGCTTTCTTAACCACTGAGCCATGTCTGTAGCCTGAAGCTTGGGTTTTTACTTCTTGCCTCATGAATCAGGTTTTCACAGAGCTGCCTTCATGCCTTTGCAATGTGACATGTATAGAACGTTGTTCATTGTATGCAGTAATATTGCCGTAGTCGTCTCAGGCTGCCGTAACAAGATACCATAGAATAGATGGCTTAAACAACAGAACTGCGGCTAGAGAGATGGCTCAGCGGTTAAGAGCACCAACTGCTCCTCCAGAGGTCCTGAGTTCAGTTCCCAGCAACCACATGGTGGCTCACAACCATCTGTAATGGGATCGGATGTCCTCTTCTGGGGTGTCTGAAGACAGCTACCGTGTACTCATATACATAAAATAAATAATTCTTCAACAAAACAAAACAAGTGGTTTTCTTGGTTCTGAGGACTCCCGGTCTCAGGATCAGAGTGTTGTCATAGCCGTTTGGGTGAGGATTCTCCTAGCTTGCAAACAGTGTGCATAGGTGGTGGTGGTGTGATGTCTGTGTGGGTGCAGGTGTGGAGGAGGAGAAACAGCAGGCTCTCTAATGTCGTCAGAGGCTCCTCAGCCTCATCCAATACTAATTGCCTCCCTAGTCTCCATCTCTACATACCACCTCTCTGGGAGTTAGTGTTTCAGTATGTGAACTCCATGTAACACAGTTCAGTCCATAGCAGAGGGGGTGTGTCTGTGTCTGCATCAGTAGTCCCTATAAAATGAAAAGTGGTCTTCCACCTTTTGCTGTTTAAAACAGCTTCTGAGCTAAGTTTGATGACATGGGAGTCAGAAGCTGGAAGCAAGAGGGTTCCATGTTTGCGGCCAGCTTGGTGTGGCTGAGGTCCAGGTCAGCTCAGACTATTCAAGCCTTGGGGGGAACAGCAACAGACTCACCACAAAACCCAAAAGCCATTTCTGTGATGAACCCAGCCCAGCCTTCTCCTGCACCTTACCTCATCATCTATTCTTTGGGATCCTGTGGAATATGTATGGCTACTTTTGTTTGTTTTCTTTCTGTGTAGCCCAGCCTGGCCTGGAGCTCACAATGTGGACCAGGCTGGCCTTGAATTTTCCTTGATCTTCTTGCTAAGATGACAGGGCATGTGTAACATTTAAAGAAAACAATAGACGCTAGAGTTTCTCTGGGCTCTGGGAGCCTCCAAGAGCAGGTTACAGTGGTTTGTGGACCGGGATAATAGCACAAGTTAAACAACCCTAGGCCTGCGATTGGCATCTAAAGGGGATAGTGTTCTTAAGAGCTGCCTCTTAACCTGTGGGGTCTGACATCTGTGAGCAAGGAGTCACAGTGAATTGAGTCAGGGCATGTTTAACCGGTTTTTGCTGCCCGAATTGCTTGCTCGGCTGAGGAAAAAAATCCACACACTGTGGAGAATGTGTATTTTCTTACTATATTCTCACAAAACACTTCAAATACTAGACAAGAGCACTAGAGTGTCTAGCAGACTGTAGAAACCTGTCTGTCCTAGAGTAGCCATCAGGGGCACACGGCGTAGCTACTGGCCAGTGCTTTGGTAAACCCTCTTTCCCCTCTTGGTCCTTGAATACAACTGTTATTTTGGAGAGGATGGGGTGGCATATAGTTTGGCCTATATTTAGAGTGAGTTTATGTCTTACCTGTTCTCACTGCCACAGGCACGCAGCGCTGGCCTTACTACATAGGCTGTGGTGCAGTGGGTACTGGTTGTTTTCTTGTAACCAGGCATGGTAGCACAGGCCTGAACCCCAGGTTAGGAAATGGGGACAGGAAAATCAAGAGTTCAAGGCCACTGGGCTACATGACAGACACTCATTTTCATATATGCTTATAAAAATAAAACCAAACAGGTAATACTGAATTATCTTAAAGACAAAAGGCCTCATTGATGGTAGTTACAGTTAACACATTGATATCCTTCAAGATGTGTGTATAAGTAAAGTAGTGTCCCCCTAATCTAGTGAGTATTCGAAACTGCAGTACTGAGCCCTATTTATGCTATATTTTTTCCCATAGATAGAAACCAATGATAAATTTTTGTTTATTAAGATTTTTTGTTTGTTTGTTTTGGTTTTTCGAGACAGGGTTTCTCTGTGTAGCCCTGGATATTCTGGAACTCACTATGTAGACCAGGCTGGCCTTGAACTCAGAGATCCATCCGCCTGCCTCGGCCTCCCAAGAGCTGGGATTAAAGGCATGCACCACCACTGCCCAGCTTGGTTTGGTATTTTTGAGAGAGTATCTCTCTACATAGCCCTGGCCATCCTAGAACTCACTATGTAAACCACGTTGGCCTTGAATTCACTTGCTTCTTCTTCCTGAGTGCTGAAATTAAAGGCATGCACTACTATGTACAGCATTTATTAAGATTTTTATTTTATAATTTTTATTTATTTTGAAAGTGTCTCCCTATAGTCCTGGGTGTACTGAAACTCATTATGTAGATCAGACTGGCCTTCTCCCAAGTATTTGAATTCAAAGTGTGTGCCACTTGAAGGGCAAGATCTCTTTTTAGATCTGTATGGGTGTGTGTGTCTGTGTTGGATTATGTGCACATTAATGCAGATGCCTTAGAAGCCAGAGAGCCTCTGGAATGGCGTCAAAGGCAATTGTGAACCTATGTAAGTACTCTGGTCCTCTGGACTACAAGCGCTCTTGACTGCTGAGTGTATCTGTAGCCCTTATTACAATAGGGTCTCAGCCAGGCAGTGGTGGGCACGCCTTTAATCCCAGCCCTTAGGAGGCAGAGGCAGGCGGGTCTCTTGAGTTCAAGGCCAGCCTGGTCTACAGCCAGGGCTACACAGAGAAACCCTGTCTTGAACCCCACCTCCCCCCAAAAAAGACAG
>JADRCD010230014.1:0-16762 GCA_019843815.1 Montemys delectorum | reverse complement strand
ATATATATATATATATATATATATATATATATATATATATGAGGATATCATTGAGTAATGATAATTCTGATCTCCCAGAACTCTGGAGCTTGGATTTAATGTCCTAGTGACAATTCCTTCAGGCTAATGCCACTGAAGCCACAAGCATGCCACCAACAACCATAGCCCTGCCTTTGTGTTAATCAAAGTATCCTTTTATTATCCATCTCTGTCCCTAGAAGAGAGATGATGGGATAGAATGTTGCCTCGGAGTTTGCTCCTAAGACACACTCTATGTCTCGGGGCAGAGGGGTGACTCATCCTGTAAGGGAAGCTCCACATTACTCATCAAAGCATGGAAGCACACATTTGCTAATGGGCACACTTAGGGCTCTTTCATTCTCTTCCCCACCAGGACCAAGCAGAGGGAACAGAGCTTTCCTCTCACAACTGCCACTGCTTTCACAGATCCTGAAGAAAATTGGTGACTGTCCCCAGAGCAGGTTTATTTTGTGTACATGTACTGAGATATGGAGTCCTGACAGAAATCATGATTCTGGAAGGCACCGTGCATGCACTGTGTTCTCCAATATCACTTCAGATGTTGATGAGGCCATGTTCTGAGAACTGTGACACAGAGGAAGGGGACATCAGCAGCTCCTATCTCTTCAAAGTCTACCTCGTAAGTTAGTATTTGGTGAGTACAATATAAAAAAATGACTCAGGTTTTTGGGTGGTAGGATACAGTGTTTATTTCTAATAAATATTTAAAGCATCCCTGAGTTATATTTAACACCAATACTGTCTATTTATATTTTAAGAAGTCAAAATGAAACTGTAAAATCACCTTAAAGAAGAGGAGCCAAATGCTAGACATGCGTCTTACACTGATGAGTTAAAATATTAGGCTTCCCTGTTCCTTCAGCAAATATTTATTGAGCACCAACGAGAAGTAACTTCTCTGTTCTCTAAACTTATATAGCAATAATAAAAGTGTACCTTGCCTAACTATCTTGTATTTTTGATGTTTATATGCTATGCTTCCTACATTATTTTATGCCATTATTTAATGAATTTGTACTGAGCAGAAACCTTTCTGTAGAGCAGCCTGGTGGGTAGGCAATGTCGCTGTCAAAATGCTTGGAGCCAGTGGACAGGTGAGGAAGAAGAGAGCCCCCAGCAAGCCTCAACAGAATTAAAGATTCTTAGCGGGGTTGTAGGAAACATATCAAGGGCTGTCTGATATGAACATGAGCAGTCAGGAGACTCCTGGGGGAATAGCAGCTGAGCTGAAGTTTGAAAGACATGTAGCCATGAGTCTGTGATGAGGTCATGCCGTACTGGCTGGAGAGGTGAGAGAGAGTGTGACTCTTTGGAACAGGAAAGAATGTAAATCTACAAAGACTGCCTGGGATCAAAGCAGGAAGTGACCTAGTCATGAGGTCCGAGGTGAGAGAAGGGGAAGGCTGCCCTGCGGCTGCTCAGGCTGAGCTGGTTAAGGGGATCTTTTCTGAGAGCTGGTTTTTGAGGGAAGGGGTGGTTGTTGAAAGGGAGACAAAACGAAAATAGAATGGTTATTTTTCCTGTATTGAAAATAGCTTTCTTTCATGTAGTATATTCTGGATATGGTTTCCTTTCCCCTTCCTGTCTAGATCTAAACATTATCTACCTCTCATTAGAAAACAAACAGGCATCTAAAAAATACTAATAAAATAAAATATAATTTTGATTTTTACAGTGAACATTTCCACTGTACAGAAGGCAGGCTGGAGAGGAACACTAAAAGCAAGTGTCACAGTCCAGGAACAAAGCACTGGTGAGTTTGTCTAGCACTCTGCAGTTCACAGTCTCCAACGCAGATGCAGATGCTCATAGCCAACATCGATCCGACTGAGAATGGGGACCCCAGTGGAGAACTTTGGGGGAGGACTGAAGGACCTGAAGGGGTTTGCAACCCAACAGCAAGGACAACAATATCAACCAACCAGCCCCACTTCTCCTCTCCCCTACCCCTGCCAGAGCTCTCAGGGACTAGACCACTAACCAAAGCATACACATGTAGGGACCCATGGGCCCAGATGCAAATGTAGCAAAGGATGGCCTTATGTGGCGTTTGTGGGAGGGGAGGCCCTTGGTCTTGTAGAGGCTTGAGGCCCCAGAGTAGGGGAATGCTAGGGCAGGGAGGAGGGAGTTGGTGGCAGGCTAGGAAAGCACCCTCATAGAAGCAGGGGGAGGGGAGATGGCATAGCCGTTTTGCAGAGGGGAAACTGGGAAGGGAGATAATAGTTGAAATATAAATAAATAAAATAACAACATCAACAACAAAAAACCAAACAAACAAAATCCCCAAACCAAAAAATGAGTCTCACTCTTAACCCACAGGATTGATACTCATGAGATTGAATGCACATTGAAGATCTCCTGTGTGAAGGGGCTATGGTAAATATTCACAAAGACCTCTTAAAATAGGCATATCATGTGACAAAGAAGAGCGAGCAATGAAAGGAGCAGATATCTCAGTGTGCACACTGTAAATGGGTAGATGAGCGGTGACCCTAAACACTTAAATACATGTTAAAGCCCCCTTGCTACGACCAATAGTTAAAACTAAGCCATACTCAAGGTGAAATGATCCATCACCAGCAAGATGGATCACCTCAAAGAAAGTTAAAAGAAGGCATGTACTGTCAGGCAACTGTGCATACAACACACAGGGAAGAGAAGACAAGGTTATTTTTATTCACAGATGACATCATTATGCAGACAATTCAACAAATTTACCAACAAGATATATGAGAGTAACTGAGTTTGGAAAACATAGGCCTGAGGGCTGGCTGGCTGGCCAGCTGGGGTTAAGAGCAGTCCAGATGAAACATAGTGATAACTCAGAGTTATCAATAGAAAAATAGATTTTAATACCACAGAGGGTAGATATCTGCCCAATGCTAGTCCTGAATAAGGCTTATTGTAAATATAAAGGTTAAATGTATATGTTTTATCCAAGAACTAAATGGTCAAAGGCAAGGTAGAAAACCTGGATTGGGATTAAAAATTTCTACAACATAGCTGTGTGATAGAAAACATGCAGTGAAAAATTCACTACAACCCACATATTAGTAATAAACACATGGATTTGAAAGTGAAAACTAAAAGCATCTGCAATTATCAAAACTATTTGATACTTGGACATAAATCTTAGCAAATGAATGCAAGGTGTATACTGAAAACTGTAAGATGTCTGTGAGATCAAATAGAATTGGAGACCTGCTAGCGGGTAGGTAGGATCTCCTTACAGTTTAAATGATCTCCAAGTAACCTATGGATTTTACAAAATGCCAGTCAAGGCTTTCAAGACTTCTGAAGGAATTCTAATGCTCTTTTAAACTTTATGTGGAAATGTAACGGACTAAGAACAGCCAAATATATTTCAAACAAAAAATATCAGATAATAAAAAATGACTATTTTGAATTAAGTACAAGAACTTAGTAATCCAACCAGTGAACGAGGGTTCTTGGCATAAAATTAGAGAAATACATTTACAGAGCAGAATCCTTTCTCTCTCTCTCTCTCTCTCTCTCTCTCTCTCTCTCTCTCTCTCTCCTCTTTCTCTCCCTTCTACAGCCACCTCTCCCTGACCACAAAAGAAAGACAAATCAGTGAAAACTTTTCTTTCAAAGAATGTTTTTAAGAAATTAGTTTATGCCTATATTTTAAAAATAGCAAAACCACTAAATAAACATCTACATTTATTTTACTTGAATAAACAAAGACTTTAAAAAGGACATATAACCAGAAGAAAAAAAAAACATTTTTTTCAAAACTCTATAATACTAAATAGCTCAGTAAAATATAGAGGAAAGATATGAGAAGTGTTACTAAGAGAACTTTACCAAGTGAATAGAAAATACACATTTGAAAAGGCACTCAGCATTGCTGGTCATAAGAGACACTGCCTAGATGGCCAGAACAGGAAGTTGGATGGCTCAGAGACCTAGTGCAGAGCCAGGCATGATTGACAGGAGTAAAATAACCATAATTTTTAATGATATATTACTACACTCATTGGATCCTTGCCTGGCCCAATTGCCAGCACAGACATTTTCTCCAGTAGCTGATAGGAGCAGATCCAGAGACCAGAGTCAAATAGTAGGCAGAGCTTGGGGAACCCTGAGCTCAGGGAAGATTGTAGGAGCCAGAGGGTGGAGGAAGCCAGAACACAGCCCAAAGAATTAACTTAGCAGAGCTCACAGGGGGCGGAAGTAGCAACCACAGGGCCTGCGTAGGTCTGCCTCAGCCCCTCTGTGTACTTCTGTGGTTCTTTAGCTCAGCAGTGGGGTTCTCTTTGACTCTGTTGCCTGCTCTTGGGACCCTTTTCCCCTTCTACTGAGTTGCCTTTCCCAGCCTTGATGTGAGGGCTTGTGCCTAGTCCTACTGCAACCTGACATGCCACACTCCGTTCATATCACTGGGAAGCTTGCTGTGTTTTGAAGGTAAGAGGAAGAGTAGATCTGGGGGAGAAGAGGTAGGGGACATTGGGAAGGAGGAAATATTGGAATAGATTGTTGTTGGAATATTCTGTATAAGAGAAGAAAATAAAATAGAAAAGATACTAAATCTTTCTTGTCCACTGGGCAAGGCAAATTTAAAAAGGCAGACACTACTGCAAGTCTGTGAGACTGCAGACTCCAATACCAAATATCGAGAATGGCTTCTAGCAGAAATGGTTCTCATACACTGCAGACACTTGGAAAGGCATGTTGACGGTACAATCTAGAGTATTCCAAAGCACCTACTCTGGAAAAATAAAGCAGTGCATGCATGCACAACCCGTACAGCAATGCTTTTAGCAGTTTTATTGTAAGACACACAACTGGAAACAACTGGATTGCCCACCAAAAGGTGAATGGATAAAGCATGGTTGATCTATAGAATAAAATACTACTGGGCAATAAATTCACTATTTATCCTCTCAAAATATGTCAAGCACCAAATGATAGTACAAAGTGTTAGAATCCAGAAAGAAAGGAAAACTCCCAAGAATGTATATTTTATGATTGTATTCATATAATACTCTTCCAAATTAAAAGTAACCTATAGTCAGAGAAAGGAAATCAAAATTTGCCTGGATGAGGGTAGGAGAGTGAAGCTAAGGAAAGAAATTGTGAGTGGTCACAAGAGAATTTGGGGACAATAGGTATGTTCACTGGGTCCATGTAGTGATGGCTTTCTTGGTCACAAATGTGTCAAAGTGTATCAAATGGCACATTTTAAATATGTGCAGAGGTGTTACAAGAAAGCTTACAGATTTAACCAAAGACATCTGGCTTTATCTCATTTTCTTACTTGACATCTACCTATGTCAGTGTTATCAAAGCCAACATGTATCATACCTGCTTCTTGAAACTTGCAAGCTTTCTCTGTGTTTTAGGTACCCTCATGTATGTACTCTGAGTGTTTATAAATGTTACTATAATGCACACACCGATTTGCGTAGAAACTCTGGAGTGCCATGAAGGGCTATGAGCTTCAGGTTTGGAATCAAGGAGCCTGCTGGGGAACACCAGTGATCTCTAGAGGGAACTAAAGCGATTGAGAGAAACATTCTCTAAAATAAGGATGTAAAGAAGAGACGAGAGGAGAGGAGGGAAGGGAGTGGAGAGACTCAAGGAGAGGAGGGTGTGGGAAGATGTGAGTGGAGCTGAAAGAAACCCTCCTATGTATTTTGCATTTTTTTTTTTTACTTTCATCGGAAAAGTTCTGTAATCATAAAATAGGAATTAAAGGAATTTAAGATGAGACCATTAAAATGATCTTGAACCAGTACAGGAAATGAAAGTAGGATAAAATAGAAATGTCATGTAAAATGCCTTCAGTAACCAATCATTGCCTAAATCAAGGCAAGGCTGAAGGTGTAGGAAAAGAGGGTGCCTGCCAGAAATGGGCAGGGAGAGAAGGCTAATCCCAATGGGCTGTGGATGCACAGCGCCATTAATCTGAAAACCCAAGTTAGAAAGCTCAGAGGACCATCAGAGAGTCTACAGGTGCCAATAGAAAGTGGATCTAGGGGTGGGAGGTGAGAGCCAACATCGATCGATAGCATTATCGCTTAGAACCAGGTTCAGCCTAAAGCACCAAAAAAATGTACAGAAATGTACAGTAACGAAGGCTTAGCAAGACAGACCCAGTCGATTGTTCCACTCAAACCGAGGCACACGGGCTGGAGGGGTCTTGACGGGCTTCACTGGGCTGCCAACAGTTCTGCCTGTCAGCACACCAGGGATGAAGCCCTTCAGACACTCCTGTGTGTGTCTATGTGTGTCTGAGTGAGAGTTGCAGGTTCAGGAGAGATGAAGAAGCAAGAACAGCATAGGCTCGTGTACACAGTCGCACCCTCTCCATCCTTGTACCACTGGTTATGGTAAGGAGTCCACCCGTGCTAGGTCTTAGCTGCTTTTTCTGCCCTGTAGAAAGGTTTGTTTTAACTCACAGTCTTTGTTCATCCTCGCAGCAGAGTCATGGTGGCCAGGGCTAGAGACAGTTACACCGCAGGTTCAGTCGATCCTTGGGAACAAGGTACTTGTGCTTAGCTCCACTTTCCTGTTCTCCGGGTCCAGGCTCCAGAACTTGAAGTAGTACAACCACATTCACCGTGGGTCTTCCCAGCTCACTTAAGCCAATGAAAACATCCCTTACGGAGATACGCAGAAACCCCCATTCTACATAATTCTCAAATTTGTTTGCTTAACAACACTAAACATCATATTGTAACTGCAAGGGCGTCTTAGAAATGACACTGGCACTGGTATGCTGTAGCACATTATGAAGATATGGACATGCACCTGCTAAAAACTAAATGTCTACCACGGAGCAGAGGGCACCGAGGATTCTGGGAAACAATTAGCATTTCAACAAAATTCTTTAGGCTAAGCACCTTTGTGCTCACATGATAGTCCAAACTTCATACACAGCAGCCTAATTCCCTTTACAGAGTGTGATAAAATGAGTTCCCAAGAATTCATGTAAATTATTGAAAGTCACAGCAGGATTAGAATCTAGACCTGCCCGGACACCTGTGTCCTCTCCACTGGCCCAAATAAGAACTAATAAGAGCCAAGGTCCCAAAGGGGAAGTGTTCTTAAGGAAAGCGTAGATATGAATGTAAATGGAGTCGTGAGACCTGAGAAAAATACTCCACAGAGAAGAGTAGAGGGAATTGACAATTGCGAGGTTATGTTTTTAACAAGAATCAATGTTTGTGGGACAGCTTTGGCTTCTGCTACTGAACATCCAGACCATTAACATTTATTTTATATAGATCAACAGCTCCTCAGCTGGTGTCCAGGGTCCCTGGGCTCTGAAAACCAGAAGTTTTTCCTAAATCATTTATTGGCAAAACATGATTTAAATTGAACTGAGGCTATATTTATTATTAAAGATATTTTATTTTACTATTCATAAATTCCGCTGCAGTGGCATTAATGAACTCTACTAGTGAGATGTCATACAACCCCAGGGTGCTACGGAAGGGGCATAGGCTGTTCAATATTGTCTTTAAAATTCCGAGATTTTTGCCTAAGAAATATAACTGTTACTAACACTTCAGATGAGCTAACATAGTCTATATAAAAATATTTCTGCTATTGATAAACAAATAAGGCCATATCCCTTGCTAGTTTGGAGACATCTGGAGAAAATGGAGTATAGGATAGGGAACTATTAGTCCATGGCCAAACACACTCATTTGCATTTATCTCAGAAGCCAGCACATGAGCTGTGTTTTCTTTCTGTAAAATGAATGTCTCTAAATATACCCTGGCTATACATTTTCAAGAATTATCATTAGGTAAACATTGTGATTTATGCAGCCATTCCAATCCACTCCTTTCAATTTAGCCATAGGAGCCTGTCCCCCAGGGACCAAGCTTTATGTATGGCAAATCCCCTGAGACTCCGACTGATGCCCACACAAACCCCCACTCATCAGAGCAGAGGGGACAAGGCTATTAAGTAGTCGATGACATCAAAGCACCAGGCCTTGTTATAAAATAAAACATCTATGTACCCCATAGTCAGGTGACACGCATCACGGGAACGTTGACTATTTGCTGTGTCATCATAAGAGGAAAGATCTCTGTCTGTCTGGGCAACAACCAAGAGAGAAGCTCGAGGAAAGTACACCAAACCACGAAGCCTTCTTGGTAATTTTGTTCCTGGAGCTTCCTCTGCCTACTCACTGAGAGTCTCACTATGGATGGTCTGGATTTTCTTAGATTTCTGGCATTTTTTTTTTTTTTTTTTTTTACCACTGAGATCAATGGGAAGTTGTGCTAATGCAACCTTGTCTTTCAAGGATCATCATGGAAGCCTGGTAGAAAGGGCAGAAAGCATGACTCTCGAAGCGTTATACAAGTGTCCGAATACTGCAGGGCAATCTATGTTTCTTCAGATTTATTTTATATGCATGAATATTTTTCCTGCATGCATATCAGTGCATCTGGTGCATGCCTGGTGCCCACAGAGGTCGGACATGGGCATCAGATTCCCTGGGTCGAGTTAGAGGAGAGATGGTTGTGACCCACAGTGTGGGTGGGTATTGGCAGCAGACAGAAAATTATATAGAGAAGAAAAATATTACTTCTGTAATGTGTTGTGCTGATGCAAAAGCAACAAACAAAATCCAGAGTTAACTCAAAGAGAACAGGAAAAGGGATACAGGTCTCTTGGGTCTTGCTTCTCTCTCTGTCTCCCCGGTGGCTCTTGGGAGCTGGTTCAGATCCAGAAGAAATAGCCTATGAGATCAGCGTGCCTTTCCCTGTGCTTAAATACTGCCAATGACGTCCCTGTTGCTGTGAGCAATTCCAAAAGCAAGGAACCTTGGCTTGGCAAGCTTAGGATGTGTTTTCTTTCATAAAACAGATCTACGGAAGGCTGAAATGCTTGGTGACCCATGACTGAATCTTAGAACCTGTGCATGCCTTCAATGCCCAAGTAGCTCGTGACTGGAAGGACAAAGAGTAGACAAACACAGGCAAGCCAGAGGGAGAGCTTGATCTCTGGAACCCTCAAAGACAGACCCCAAATTTGTTAGTAACTTGTCATGGATGGAAGGAAGGAGGGAAGGAGAGAAGGATGGAAGGAAGGGAGGAGGGGAGGAGGGAAGGAAGGGATGGGTGGAGAGAGAGAGAAAGGACTGAGGTGCTAACATCTCCCCTACTCTCTCTCTCTGGAGGTTGGATTTTATGTATCCCAGTAGGCTGGACCAGAGCTTGCCACCCTCTTGAGTGCTGGGTACATGTATACACCAGTGTGTCCAATTGACAGTACCCTCTTTAAGCATGGGGAGTGCAGCCGCTTTAGAAATCACAAGGACTGAGCAGATAGAATGCAAAGACAAGACTGAGAAGGAGACTGTGAGCACCCAAGGGATTCGGGTCTTAGATCATTCAAGTGAAAGAATATTCTTTCTTGGAACTTCACTCACTGGACTCACAGCATCTCCTCCAGTAGAAGGGTAGCTCAGTAGAAGACAGATGTACAGTCATAGGAAAAGTCAAGGTGCTACATTATTCAACTATGTTTTCTCTAGTCCTGTGAACAAGCGCATCTGCCGGAAGACTGATTCACTAAAAAAAGCTGAGTGTGGATCTCATAATGTAAAACAGTAATTACCCTGGCCATTACTCATTTTAAAGTCTAAGCAAGCTGGCTTTAATAAACCACAAACCACATATCACCAATGCTCTCTTTTTATTACAATAAAATAGCACTTTCAAGAATGTAATTGCTTTATAGCCCTGAAAATAGAGTGTTCATGAGATTATTTCCATGGGATTCAAATATTTATGGAAATTCTAATAATTTTAGAAGTCAAAACATAAACATAATGAAAGGAAAAAAAATAAAGCAACTTGTTTTGTTTTCCCACTTGTCTAGAAATCAAGAATAGATGTTGGTACCACTTTTATTGGCATCTTGAAGTAGTGGCTTGCTTGCTGATGTCTAAGCCTGGGATATTTCTATAGCAGCAAGCTCCTTCATAAAGGAAGAACGTATTAAAGCATTTCTTATCTGACACGGGCTTCCTTATTTAAGAGAAACTCTTAGAAGTGGGAGGAAAGAAAAGAACAAAAAGTCGCAGGAAAAAAAAGAATACAAAAAGAGAATGCCAAAAAAAACCCAAAAAAAAAAAAAAAACAAAAAAAAAAAAAACAAAAAAAAACCCCAGCAACTGGCCTAATGCAGACAGAAGTAAAATCCACCCTTCCATTTTCTAACTCAATACATTTTAATTCATGTCTCCTGCATCCCCTCTCTTATTATGTGGAAGTTAGATTAGTCATTATTTATTTATTTCTCAGATGAACTCTGAGTATCTCAGTACATTAAACAGACCAAATACATAACATGCAAAGCTGGACAATGGCCAAAAGTTCACACTTGTGATCTTTATTTCGTATTCAATCCCTGAACACTACAGCTGTTTTGACGAACTGTCCAAATTGAAATTGGTAGTTACAGAAAGCCAGCATCCAATTATCTTTTGACCTTTTCCCCCATTGGCCCTATCATATAGAAAAAAATGTCTTGACTGTTGTTGGAAAGGAGTCACAGCTTGTGACAGTTCTTTACCAGCATGTTGGCATGTCTTGAAGTCTCAGGATCCTCTGTGATTAAAAAGCTCCCATGTAAAGAGAATGTTGGTCTGAGGGATGAATACAAATGACTTAGCCTGGCATTTATTTATAGACTTAATAGGTCACCCCAAGAGATAAGGTTTCAGAAACAGCTAGCTACACTCATGACATTAAATACGATGAGGGTGATAAACATTAAATACATTGATAAATTAGGTAGCCATCATTGTGGTAATGCTTTAGTGTGTAGCGGGGATGATGGTCGAGGCTGTGGTGTTCACGTAATATCCATGGCTGCAGAATATGAGATGTGTATGGAAGGCAGGGGATTGAAGCCCCAAGAGTGTGTCAGGAGCCTGAGATGAGAGTGTGCTGAGTATTAGGGTGGTCTTTACTGTTTTCTACTGAGGTGCAAGGAAAGTCCAGCATGATGGTCTCCCACAGGTTAACATTTAGAATGGCACATCTCCGAGCATTTTCTTAAACTTTATATATTTACATGGTACATACAAATGAAATGTACTTTGCCCACAAATGTGTGGAAGCGATAAGTACCTTTGTGGGATTCTACAGAACCTTTGCATGAGAATTCTTAGGGATACACACGAGCGTGAATCTTTTACTTCCAGCTTGTCACTAGGAAAGTTTGGTAACATTTTGTAATGCCAGTTTCTTTATGAGATGAAATCAATGGGTCTTACCTCATGGAATTTTGACAGAAAAGAAATCAGCCATGAAAGGTTCTTTGCATGGTCTTTATTGGTTGCAATACAGCAAACTGTGCAGCAGCATCTCCTCCTCTTGTTCTTCTCGGCCCCAAGGAATGCAGGAATAAGGGCACATATGCATGCTGCCATGTGAGGGTTAAGTAGCACTGTCTTTGTGAGGTGCAGTGTATGGCATAAATTCAGAGTGCATCAGAAAGAAATCTAGTTAGAGACGACTTGAGAAATACCGTTCTTCATACCCACTTCAGACCACTACTTATTCTCTCCAGAAATTGCTCCCTCTGAGCGAGCAAACCATTCATTACATAGGACCCATTGTGCTACACATATGGCTACCTATGTATACAATTTACTTCATGCAAGTGGGCAGCAGAATCATATGAGCCACCCGAGCCCTGAGCTATAAAACCATCCGTGTCTTTTTTGTGACACCATCTCTTTCAGATTTATGGCTTTAATGGAGTGGTATGCACTGCTCACAAACTGTTTCTGGATGGTCCTAGACACTCCATGATTAGGTGTTCTGCTTTTTACACATAACTTTTTATCCAGCCCCCGTATTTTATGACAGTTTATTCACTATGAGATCAGGTTGTCATCTTCCCTAGTGGAAGAAGGTAGGACCACAGGTATCCTTCTGTTCCAGACTGAACCTGTGAAGTGGGTTTGGTTTCATTGGGGACTCAGTTGTGTCATGTGATTTTTTCTTTTTCTTTTTGGAAACTATCCTAATGAGAGGATATTTTGCTTAAGCAGACACGTGAGAGTATGTTTTGCTGAGAACAGAAACGAGGTGGTTTTCTGGAAGCTGTTGGGTGAAATGGTGCATGATGTTTTGTTGGAGTGGATGCTTGGGAGGACAAATGACACTTGAAAAGAGTATATGTATAGCCCAACAGAGAGTGGATGCCGTTCTGGCATTGGTTTGCCTCGCTGCTCTTCACTGGTCTCCACCTCACTGCTCTTCACTGAGATGCTCTGGATTGCATTCTGGCATTGGTTTGCCTTGCTATTCTTCATGTGTCTCCACCTTGCTGCGCTTCAGTGGTCTCCATCTCATTGTTCTTTGTTGGTCTCCACCTTGCTGGTCTTCATTTGTCTCCACCTCGCTGCTCTTCACTGAGATGCTCTGGATTGCATTCTGGCATTGGTTTGCCTTGCTATTCTTCGTTGGTCTCCACCTTGCTGGTCCTCACTGGTCTCCACCTCACTATTCTTCGTGGGTCTCCACCTTGCTGGTCTTCACTGGTCTCCACCTCACTATTCTTGGTGGGTCTCCACCTTGCTGCTTTTCACGAAGATGCACTGATACTAGTTCTGGTTTTCATTGGGCTTTGCTGACACTAGTCTTTGCTCACAATGTTCTGGCATTTGTTTGCCTTGCTGTCTTCCCTGATCTTTGCTTGTCATGACTTCACAGAAAGAAGCACACTAAAGAACTTCTGGAGGTGTTGTGGCCGCATCTTGTTAACTCTGAGCTGATCAGTTGAGCATTGCCATTTCTTCTGGATCAAGTCTCTATTGCAGGTTCATGTTTGGTATTTTGCCAGTGGACTGGATTGCAGACAACAAAGATTAGAATTGCCCCAAGGAATTACTTGTAAACAGGTCCACATCCCCCCTTGTACTATTAGCCATTTTCTTCACCTACCTTTTGCTGGTGAGCTATAAGTGAGGTTGCAGCATTTAAGAACCATTATTAAAGTAGGTTTTGAAAAGTAAACTTTATGCCTAGTTAAGAATCTGTAAAACCAATGTGTTCTTCTTGGAACAACAATAGAATAAAGTAGTCAGAGATAGTTGTTAATTATGATAGTAGATGGAGAGATAGATGATAGATAGATAGATAGATAGATAGATAGATGATGGATGGATAATAGATGATAGATTAGATCGATAGACCATAGATATAAATATAAATAGAATAGATAAATGATAGAGAGATAGATATTACAGTCAGCATTTTTCACCGGTTTATGAACTAGGGACATGTCACAGAATGACCATCTGATGGTATGTCTGGGTTGAGCTTATTGCTTGATTTTGCTTTTTGCTGGAGGTAGATGGTAAGTTTCCTCATTTAGCTTTCCAGGGTTTCATTCTCTTGTAACTTAGATTGTTATTCATATGAGCCTGTACTTAAAAGTTATTAGCCCACATTTTCCAACTATGTGTAGAATGTTTCATATAAGGGGAAATTTGAAAAATGTGAGGAAATTAATTATGTATGTAGTTCAAGACATAACTGACTCTGCATAACTCCCAGGAGGAAACTGAGATCACTCATGTTACTTAGAAGAGGCCTTGACAAACCGAGCCAATGAGAGACACACTTACAGATGTGCAGTGGGCTCCTGGTGTCCAGATTTCATGGTTTATATCTCATTTTGGTTTGAAGTTTCATTATGGCAACTGTCTTTGAGTCCTTTTGCCTCTCGTAATCAACCCCATCCCCATATTCCCATAATTAATTCAAATAAAGTTCATTGGTTCAACAAAAAGAAGAGAAGAAAGAATTTAAAAAATTAGGAAAAAAAGTGGTATGAGAAAGAAAACATCAAATAATCACAATAATATAAAATGTCCTTATTGAATTTGATCTTTTATATTCACCCAGAGATGAAGCACAAATTTCATTATTATGAAACAGGGTGCACATGTTATCAGTTTGAATATAAAAGTGCAGAGAGCTTAGGAGTGAAAGGGAAAGAAAGCAGTAAGATGCCCCAAATGAGAAAGGTAAGGAACAAGGAATCCCATTGATAATTGATGAAGTGGGAAACTTTAAGATTTCACTACAAATGTTTCTGAAAATGCAATAAAAATCAAGGAAGAAGCTAAAGAAATACTCTATATAATGATCCGCTTAAAAATTGCTGAGGGCGGCCAGAGTGGTAAGAGTGAGCACAACTCTCAACACTCATTGTGAGAAATGGATAATGATTCAATAGTGGGATGCTCACCTGCGGTCAGCATACAGCAGGCAGGTGCTTGCAGAAGAAGCAGCCACTGATGATGTACAGTGGCCACTTCCGGGAGACAGAAGGAATGAGAAAACTCCTTTTTAAAATTAGAAATATTTGAAGAAATGCTTAAATTGAGATAGTTTTATAAGGTGTTGAAATATACTCTGATGTTTGAAATTAAGAACTTTGCCATATTTTTAAAGCAATATTTTTGAAATGTGGTTTTAGTGTTTTAGTGTATAGATATTTTGGGTTCTCTGGAGAAGTAGTCAGTGCTCTTAACTGCTGAGCCACCTCTCCTGCCTGAATTCTGCCATATTTTATCTGGTTTTCTCAATCAAAAGCATTTTCTCAGGTTTTTGTGTTTCTGTATGTTCATGTATACGTGTGTACATGTATGTTGTTGTCTGTGTATGTGCGGCATCCACTGATGGTGTGTGCATGTGCACGTAGAAGCTATTGGGTGTCATCCTCCAGTGTCTTCACATTTGCTTTGAAGTCAGGGCTTCTTGCTTTGCCCCAGGATCTATCTGTCTTTACCTCCCCATTCCTGGTCCACATTTGGACTTTTTCATATACATCCTGTCAGCCAAACAGAAGCCCTCAGAATTGTATAGCAAACACTTAAAGGCTGAGCTGCTGTTCTAGTCCATTGTTTTACATAGGGTCTCAGAGTTGCTATTACTCAAAGGAAACCTCAGACCCCTGATCTGCCTGCCTGTACTGCTCAGCTCTTGGTATCACGGGTGACGATGATGCTTGGAGACAGACCGCAGGGCTCCATCCTGATCCTATGCAGCAAACACTCTCAACTAACCACAGCCCCAGACCTAAACACTCCTCATAGCTCAGAAACGGGGAGATATAACTGAAGAAGAACATGTACACTGCTAATACACCCTTGGCTTCCCGGAGTAACAACTCTGTTTGCTGATGCTGGTGCTCCATTCCCTTGATTTTTTTTGATTGTTTTTATGGGTATATAAATCATAATCCTATAGCTTTTATGTCTGAATAACCAACACGATCATGCATTTCTTTCACTTAGCCATGTCAATATATGCAGCTCAAGATTATTCTAAACTCTTGTTTGTTTTTGCTGTTTAGTACAGCAGTTTGGGGTCAACAGGTTTATTAATTCTTCTGTTAATGGACAGTTGAGCTGTTTTCAACCCTCGGTATTTGAAGCAGCCACATCCTTATAGTCAATGTCCTGAGACATCTATGTCCAGATTGATTTGCACATGTGAGTGTTCTATCCCAGGTCTTACATTTTCTTCCCCCACTCCCCAACCATCTTTAAACTAAGACATTTATTTTATTGCAGCAATATTCACAATAGTGACATGGATAGGGGAATGATCCTCAATATTAATCATTGTCAGTGGACAAAGAAAATGAGGTACATACATAAGCGAATACTATCCAGCTATACAGGGATGCAAGCTTGTCATTTGAGGCAACATGGGTGAGTCTGCCATACATTATATTAAGTGAAAAAAAGTTAAACACAGGAGAGTTTAACTCAGATGTGGAATCTAAAAACTTCATGACATAAAAGTTGAAAGTAGACCAGGCAGTCTTGGGCTGGAGGATCTGAGTGGTAGCTTACAGACAGAAAACTACAATAGGCAAATAAATAAATTCTGCTTTTTATGAAACTATAGAGTGAGTACAGTTAACACTTATTCATACAGTGTATGTATAATTAGAGAAAAAGGAGAATCCTCATTTATTCTCAAGAAAAAATGATAAAAATTTAAGGTGGAAGATGTGTTAATTGACCTGTGCAATACATAATATGAATAGTTATGTCTCAAAAGAGACATTTTAACATAATGAATCTTAGTGGGAATGCACATTTATAAGAGGTATTCTTTTTTTTTCTTTTTCTTTTTTCTTTTTTTGTTTGTTTGTTTTTTTGAGACAGGGTTTCTCTGTGTAGCCCTGGCTGTCCTGGAACTCACTCTGTAGACCAGGCTGGCCTCGAACTCAGAAATCCGCCTGCCTCTGCCCCCAAGTGCTGGGATTAAAGGTGTGCACCACCACCGCCTGGCAAGAGGTATTCTTTTTAAAGTTTTCTAAGAACATCATGAGTATTATATTTTCATCTGTTCTATTTATCCCTCTTCTTCCAACTCTTTCCACCACACCCTCTCAGATGTATGATTCTTTAATGATTATCATTGTTGCTGTTGTTGTTTTATAATACATATACCATACTGTGTGTGTGTGTGTGTGTGTGTGTGTGTGTGTATGGATAATCTATTAGAGTCACCAAAATAGGAAAAAAAATCGAGTATATAAAACAAGTGGAGAAATCAGTCACCTACTGATAATAAATCAGCAATGACTTTAGCTTAAAATAGTTGTTTTCTATAAAGGTAAATTTACCATTTATTAAGATGAAAGCAGTTTTCCATACCAATGAAGTAGATGTGTTTCTTGTTCCTG
>JADRCD010230013.1:0-18061 GCA_019843815.1 Montemys delectorum | reverse complement strand
CTCGGAACTCACTCTGTAGACCAGGCTGGCCTCGAACTCAGAAATCCGCCTGCCTCTGCCTCCCAAGTGCTGGGATTAAAGGTATGTGCCACCACTGCCCGGAGTACATGTCTTCAAATGATAAACCCCATTTTCAAGTTCAGCAAAGGGATGTACCAAGACAGATTTATGGTGAAGTGTCCCTTAGTTATAACCGCCACTTACAGTGAAGGGATGTCTGGGATAGTAGAAACAACAGGTGTGGTGGGCACATGCTTTTAACCCACCCTCAACACTTGGGAGGCAGAGGCAAGCCTATGAGTTCCTAGCTGGGCTGGCCTTCATAGTGATTCTAGGACAGCCAGGGCTACACAGACAGAACGTGTCCCATAAAAGGTGGGGATAGACACAACAGCCTGCAGAATAAACAAAGCCCCTTTCCTGTATAGACTTTGGGGGCATCTCTGAGTTTAAAGGGAAAGGGCTTTCTTAGATACATGAATCTGATCCTATTGCTCCATCCTACCTTGAGGCTGCTTTATGCTAGTAATTTAGCTTTCCAGGGAAAGTTCTAGATAGGATAGAAGGCATGGCTGCTCCCCTCTCCAATTTGGTGTTTTGTTTTTCTGTTCTCTGTTTAGATTTCTCCCTAGGACTCAAACTGACTATATGTAGCTGAAGATGATTTTGAATTTGTGATCCCCCTGCCTCCATATTCTTTGTGTTCAGGTTATGTAGTTCTAGGGATAGAATCCAGGACCTCTCATACATTTAGGCAATCACTCAACCAGCCAAGCTACACCCCCAGCTTTTGGTGTTAATTTTTGGAGATACGTCTCACTGTAGCCTCTGCTGGCCTGGAACTTGAAATACACCAGCTTAAAAATCATAGTTGGTGTATTGGCTAGTTTTGTGTGTCAACTTGACACAGGCTGCAGTTATCACAGAGAAGGTAGTTTCAGTTGGGGAAGTGCCTCCATGAGATCCAGCTGTGGGCATTTTCTCAATTAGTGACCAAGGGTGTAGGGCCCCTTGTGGGTGGTGCCATCTCTGGGCTAGAAGTCTTGAGTTCTATAAGAGAGCAGGCTGAGCAAGCCAGGAGAAGCAAGCCAGTAAAGAACATCCATCCATGGCCTCTGCATCAGCTCCTGCTTCCTGACCTGCTTGAGTTCCAGTCCTGACTTCCTCTGGTAATCAACAGCCATGTGGAAGTAAGCTAAATAAACCCTTTCCTCTCCAACTTGCTTCTTGGTCATGATGTTTGTGCAAGAATAAAAACCCTGACTAAGACAGTTGGCTTTATTTTCAGTTTCAAAATCAGGCACCATTCCATTCCATAAAATAGTGTTAGACTGGAGAGAAGTGGATTTTATGACAGCCAAGGGCTGAGTAAAAAACAAGTAAGCCAGCTATGGTAGCACATGACCTTCAAGTATGGCTGTTCCTCCTTTCCCACTGCGGCCTTATTCCTTTCTCTTTATCATAAACAAGATAAAACCTCTTATTTACAGTAAAAACATCTTAGCTGAGAACTAAGCCCTGAGATTTACGACCTAGCTTTCTTATCTACTGAATTCTAGGCAACACTCTACCCTAGTGACCTCATTTAGCAATGGCTTCCAGACAGTAAGAAGTCACCACATACAAGGTATATGGCTACTTTAAAGACACTTGCTGATAGCTCTCTGTTTGAGAAGCCCATGCCCATGCTCTTGAATGTGCCTTACTTTCTACCTGAGTTCCTTTCTATTAACTGTGGTGCCTAAGAGCTATGGGCTACACAGTGAAACTCAGTATCCATACATATAATAACCCTTTAATAGACATCAGTTCTGTTTCATGTTGGCTAAAGTTGTTTTCTTGACTTTACTTGACCAAGACTTGACTTTACTTGAATCAGGGACCCTAAAAAGATTAAAAGAACTCTTCAGGCTTGTGGGTAGAGCAGTGTAGGACTATGACTCTGTGCTACCTCTGCCACCTCCATACCCCAAGTACTGGGGTTACAGGCATGGACCACCATGCTGGGATGAAGTTGTGCCTTGTGGTGGTTTACATGAAAATGGCCTCCTAGGGTTCATCTGTTTGAATGTTTGGTCCCCAGTGGATGAAACTGTGTGGGAAGAATTAGGTGGTGTGACCTTGTTGAAGGTGAAGTCTCACTGGGGACAGGTTTTGACATCAAAAGCTCATGTCATCCCCAGTTAGCTCTATCTACACCATGTCATCATTGTCTCAACACATAAGCTCCCAGCTACTGCTTCAACACCATGCCTACTTGCCTGTAGCTCTGCTCACTACTATGGTGGGTTGTGGACTCACCCTCTGAGACTGTTAGCTCCAATAATCTCTTCTGTAAATTGCCTTCCTTGGTCATGGTGTCTTGTGATGCTTTGTGTTTGTGTGGCCCAGAGAGTGGTACTATGGAAAGTTCGGTCCTGTTGGAGTAGGTGTGGCCCTATTGGAGTAGATGTGGCCCTGTTGGAGTAGGTATATTACTGTGGGCATGGGCTTCAAGACCCTCACCCTAGCTACCTGGAAGTCAGTCTTCTACTAGCAGCCTTCAGATGAAGATCTAGAACTCTCAGCTCTGCTTGCACCATGCCTGCCTAGATGCTGCCATACTTCCATCTTGATGGTAATGGACTGAACCTCTCAACCTGTAAGCCAGGCCCAATAAAATGTTGTCCTTTATAAGACTTGCATTGTTCATGGTGTCTATTCACAGTAGTAAAACTCTAAGACCATTACCATAACAATAGAAAAGCAACTAAGACACACTTCTTTTATGAACTCATTACCTTTTTACATCCTGCTCTCCCATTAGCTTCCTATCACCTAACTTGATGGCTCTCCATCAGCTCCCAATCCACTCTACAACAATTTGCAGAACAAATGATAGGTATGCCTAAATTGCAAGTCAAATACCATTAAGAAGTAGTTCAGTTCTATAATAAAGAACATCCTGTGTCAGAAGCAGTGAGGGAAAGGGCTGGAGACACACCTGTCTTAGGGTTTTATTGACATAAAGAGACAGCATGACCATGGAGACTCTTGTAAAGGAAAGCATTTAATTGGGACTGGCTTCTAGTTCAGAGGTTTAGTCCATTGTCATAATGGCAGGAAGCATAGTGGCCCAAAGGTAGATGTGCTAGAGCAGTAGCTGAGAATTCTAGAAACATCTGCATTGGCAGACAGCAAGAAGAAAGAGTGAGACACTGGACTTGGCTTGAGCTTCTGAATCTTCAAAGGCTACCCCAGTGACACACTTCCTCCAACAAGTCCAGACCTCATAACCCCTGTCATGTATCCCCTTTCTCTAATGACCAAACATCCAAATATACGAGCCTGTTGAGCCACTGCTATCAAAGTCACCACAGGAACCCTGTGTGATCCGACTGCGGAAGCCTAAGAATTCCCTTCAGAGACCTCGTTGCAAGTGAAGCTGGGATCCCTGGATGATCCAGAAAAATGTTTCAAGATGAACCACTATGAAGCAGAGTCAAAGCTTAAGAAGAGATTTTATCATTGACTTAAATATGGGGTGAACAAAAAAGACAGGCTCAGGAAAAGAATAGACTTATCAAGAGAGAGAGACAACTGTAAATGTCTTTGCAAAAGCCATACATATGATTTCAGTGGCTTGTGAAGTGACAGCTCAAATGACAGTGCTTTTTAGAAGAAGAGCTCATAGCGTGATTCAAGAAGTGTTTTAGACAGAGTTGCGATCTGATCTCTGAAACCCATGGATCACAAACCCAAAGGCTGAAACAATGGACTTTATATGTTTGCTTTCAATATTCCTTGAAAATATTCAATTTACAGCTGGAAAGGAGGAAGGCCATTCTTGGTCACACATTAGTAATGTTAATTGATGTGTTAACATTCCTTTTTTTTTTTAAAGGCAACTATATTTTTTGTTTTATTTATCATCTTTAAAATTTACTCCCTCTATGTGTATGGGTGTTTTGCCTGTGTGTATGTGTGTGTACCACATGTCCTACTGGTTGCTGTTGGAATCAGAAAAGGGTATTGTTCCTCCAGAACTGGAGTCATGGATGGTTGTGAACCATCATCTAGGTTCTGGGAATTCAACCCAGGTCATCTGCAAGGGCAGTAAGTGCTCTCAGACACTGAGCCATGTGTCCATCTGGTGTATGAGCATTCTTATTTGAAATCTCTATATAAAAGAAATGCTGTCTCTTTAGGTAAACATCACAACAAATATTAGTTGTCCTGGAATTCTTGACTTTCAGGGTCTCTGAGTTCAGCCAGATCAGGGTGAAGTCCCCTCTTTCTTTCCACATTCTCTTAACTTTCCCAATCCTTTCTCAGTTGGAATTTTGATGAGAATTAGATTGCATTTGTACATTGTCTTGGCAATATAACTATCTTGTGATGGCTAGTCTTGATTGTCAATTTGACTACATCTGGGATTAACTAAAACCCAAGCACCTGTGAGAGATTTTTATTAATTAAATCATTTGAAATGGGAAGATCAGCCGTTAATCTGGGCTACACCTTCTGCTAGCTGCTTACGTAAAGGACATGGGAAGGGAAGCTTGCTTTCATTGCTTGCTTGCTCTCACTCTCACTGGTAGTCCCATCCCTTCACTGCATTAGAGCCTATTTCTTTAGGATCCTGGCATATACTGAAGACCAGCTAAGACATCCAGCCTCATGAACTGAATAGCTATAGGATCCTTGGCCTTTGTGTTGGTAGATGGCTATTATTGGATAAGCTGGACCACAGCCTATAAACCACTTAAATATATTCCCTTTCTAGATATATAGATTCATTCTATCAGCTCTTTTCCTCCAAATAACCCTGATACACATTTTTACAATATTAATTTTGTCAGTCCATGAGCATGGAAAATCTTTTCTTTCTTTTCTTTTTTTTTTGTCTTCCTTTCTCTTTAAGTGCTGTGGGATATTCACCAGAGAAGACTGCTCAAACATAGGTGTAAGACAACAGAAAGTCTTTCTTTCTTGGCCATTGTCTTACACTGGGTATTCTGGATCTCAGTGTAGCCCCAATCCTTTCTCTGGATAAGCTTTTTTTTTTTTTTTCTTTTTTGTTTTTCTGAGACAGAGTTTTTCTGTGTAGCCTTGGCTATCCTGGAACTCACTCTGTAGACCAGGCTGGTCTTGAACTCAGAAATCCGCCTGCCTCTGCCTCCCAAGTGCTGGGATTAAAGGCGTGCACCACCACCGCCCGGCCTGGATAAGCTTTTAAGCATGAAAACCATGTCCTGCCTGGGTATCTGTAAACAAACAAACCAACATGTTGTGAACTGGCATACTTTAGTAAACAAAAGCTGTTAGCCAGAAACAGAACTACAGAAGTCAAAAAGCAAGATTAATACATTGAGAGACTTTCCCAGAATTATGGACATTGATCGATTAGGTCTTTGTCTTAGTTTTGGCAGGTGGTGCTGTCTATGTGGGAGTTTTACAGCCTTAATGGTACCTCTGCTATGGAGTCAGTTGTGCTAAGGTCTCAGGGCCTACTAAAGTCTGGGGCCCTGTTACATTACTTTTAAAGTCTTTCTCATTTTTATATAGGGTCTGAGACAGCTGTATTCGTTACTTTCCTGTTGCCGTGATAAAATACATAATCAAAAGTCATGTGGGGGAAGGAAGGATTCATTTTGTCTTACATTCTAGAAAGATAGAGTTTCTCACAATGAGGAAAGCATAGAAGAAATATAAATCCAGCCTGTCGTTCAGGAAGCAGAGAGATCACATCACATCCATTCATCCACACAGAGGAAGAGGAGGAGCAGGTGGAGGAGAAAAGGAAGTGGACCAGACTGTAAAACTGTAAAGCCTCCCCCAAGGAACATGTCTCCTCCAGCAAAGCTCTTCCTGATAAAGGTTCCATAACATCCTCAAACAGAGCTATGAGCTGGGGACCAAGCATTCAAACACATGTGATTATGAAAGGACATTTCTCATTCAAACGGTCACATCCAACCTAGCTCTGAAAATTTGATATGTCGTTAAGGATGACTTTGAATGCCTAATCCTTTTGTTTGCCTTTTGTCTGTATCTGCCAAGTGCTAGTGTCCTAAAGAATTCGTTCTTTGATCCCTCCCCTCGCCCCATGCTTGTGTGTGTGTGTGTGTGTGTGTGTGTGTGTGTGTGTTCATGTATGTATACATATGGAAGTCATAAGAAAAGTTTCAAAGTCTGAGGAATTGGCCTTTACCTTCCACCTTGCTAAAGCAGAATCTCTGGTTGTTTCTGCCCGTTTGTCTTACTCTAGTATACTCCAGTCTACTGACCTGCTGTGGCAGGGCATCCTCTTGACTCTTCTTCTCATCTTGAGGAAGTGTAGGAATGTGTATGAATGCTGGGATTACAGATCCATGGCACCACATAACTTGGGTTCTGAGGGTGGTGGTGGTGGCAGTAGTGACTAGGCTTGTGTGCCAAATGTTGTTACCTACCCAGATTCCTGGTCAGCCCTAAAATTTTTACTTTAGAAGACAGTCACTTCATTGGTTTAGTTTACTCCAGAATAGATTGTTTTGTTTTGTTTTGTCTTTATGAATATATCTAAAGGAATCAAATCAGTACCACAGAGATTCTTGAATTGTCGATTCAATGTTTACTGTAGTACTATTCACGGTATCCAAAGACGTGAAAGCAAACTTGCTGTCCACCAGCACAAATGGATAAAGACAATGTGTTACAGTTAGGTGGTGGTCACACCTGCATTTAATCCTAGCACTTGGGAAGTAGAGGCAAGTGCATCTTTGTGAGTTTGAGGACAGTCTGGTCTACAGAGCAAGGACTAGGACAACCAAGGCTACACAGAGAGACCCTGTCTCAAACAAACAATCAAACAAACAAACAAACACAAGCAAAAAGAAAAAAATGTGTTATATGTTCTATTCATCTGTAAGGAAGAATGAAATTCTGTTATTTGCAGGAAAAAGGAATGGAACTGGAGAGCTTTATATCAAGCTAAACAAGACTCTGAAGATAAATATCATGTTTCTTCTCTTCTACAGAGTAAGTTGAAAGGTGTGTGTGTATGTCTGTGTGGGTCTCTGTGTGTGGGTCTCTGTGTATGTGTGTCTCTGTGTGTGTGTCTCTGTGTGTGTGTGTGTCTGTGTGTGTGTCTGTGTGTGTGTCTCTCTCTGTGTATGTGTGTCTCTGTGTGTCTGTGTATGTGTGTGTGTATGTATGTATGTCTCTGTGTGTGTATGTATGTGTGTGTATGTGTGTCTCTGTGTGTGTCTCTGTGTGTGTGTATGTGTGTGTGTGTGTGTGTGTGTAAAATGGGAGCTCTATGGGGAAAGGAAGGCATGTTAAAGGAAAAAGGAAAGAAACAAGAGCAGATAAAAAGGGAGACAAATGTTGCATCATTTCTCTCATGCAGAATCTAGATTTAGCATATATGCTGATGTGATTTGAAAGTAGATTTGGTGATGTTTGGGTGCAGGGCACAGACCATTGGGGAGAGAAATAGAGAAAGCCAAAATAGGCAGGAAACTGTGGGCAAAGGACAGTGCTATATGCATGGGAAAATCATGATGAAATTTGTGATTTTATAGACTCATCTCTTAAAAATTACATTTATCTATTTGTTTTTGCTTGTAATGGGTATATGTGTAGGTGCACATGTAGAGGTCAAAGACCATCTGTGAGAATCAGTTCTCTGCTTCCATGACACAGGTCCCAGGGACTGAACTTGGGTCTTCAGGTTCGCTGGTATATGCATCAAGCTGATGTTTGTTTTTCCATTTACTTAATTATTTTGTTGAGGTGGGGTAAGTACACTCATCAGATGACAAATTTTGGGACATCCCCTCCTTCTACCTAGAGTGTCAGGGACCAGACTCAGGTCCTCAGGCTCAGTGGTAAGTGTCTGTACCTGTTGAACCATCTAGCTTTGCTCTCTCCCTGGTCTCTAAAAAGCAAATTGCATGTAATTAAAGTTTGACACAGAGTAAATGTTTCATGAACTTGTACTGTAGATGACTGAGTTAAAAAAAAAAAACAAAAACTGTTCTCAATAAACTCCCAACTTTGCTCTAGAAAAAGGGGAAGAAAAGAAAGAAAGAATGTCTGGAGGACAAACTTGGTAATTTAAACTTCATATTGACAAACAGCAAAGACATGGTCACCATCCATACAGAACAGAGAAGGGTTACCCAGCAAACATAAAATCTATCACCAGAGAATTTACTCAACTGGATGAGATCAGTGACTATCAAATTTCTTGAGTTACATCACAGGTAAAGATTGCCTACAGTTATGTAAAATTCAGTCTACTCAAGATCTTGTTTAAAGAATAAAGGAAGGTTTCTGGCAGAAGGAGAAAAGTATACAAAAATAAAACTTGTTCATTGAGTGTTCCTGAACCATCCTATTGTCCACTTCCCCCCCCCCCCCCGGTGAATTCTTCCTTTGGGTAACATCTATACTACCCACTTTAGCACTGTAACATGGTCAAGGGGCTGAAATAGGATGAGAGTGAGAAAAAAACTAAATATGTAGCATTGGCTGGCCTAGAACTTGCTATTATGTGAAAGACTGGCTTTGAACATACAGCATCCTCCTGCCTCTACTTCTTGTGTACTGCAATTACTTGGCTTAGGGCATTACTCTTTAAAGGTTAGCTCAATTAGCTGAATGCTTGCCTAGAAGCCAATGCTTTATATTTTTAAAATATTTTTTTTAGTATGTATTTTTGGTCAACATATGGCTGAGCCATTTCTCCAGCTCCAACATTTAGTTGTGTATTTGTGTGAGGGTATGGACACAGGTGGATTGTGGTACGCATTCAGAAACGAGAGGACAACTTGCTGACGGTCCATTGTTTCTCCTTTTCTACCAGATGTGTGTTCTGAGTATTGAGCTAAGGTCATCAGGATCAGCAGCAGAGGTCATCGGGATTGAGATAAGGTCATCAGGATTGGCAGCAAGCACTCTTACTTTACCTGCTAAGCCATCTCACCAGCCCCCACATTAGAATCCAATTCTTTAAAGCCCTTAGTTTTGCCAAATCTAAAAATAAAAACCCCAAATTCACCAATAAACATTGATGCGCAAGGCAGAAGCAGTTTCCATCTTTAGATAGGCTAGTGCTTACACTAATTAACTTATCTTATTTTCCTAAAAAGGAAATTCAGCTTGTTTTTTGTTGTTGCTGTTGTCTTTTTTTCCCCCTGAGACAGGTGTCACTGTGTAGCACAGGATGGCCTTGAGTTTACAATTTCCTTGCCCCAGTGTCCCTAGATCTGAAATTATAGGCATGCACTACCATATACATTGACAGAGAGAGGTATGGATAACACAATAAATCATTATATTTAGATATCATTAATTTAAAAAGATATAGGTAAAATACACATACAAGGTTATAGGATATATATATACATATATAAAACTATATATTTATACACACATATATATGTGTATACACACACACACACACACTCAGGATTGTTGCCTTTAAGGAATTCACTGTGTGACACCCCTAATATGTAAAGATAAGTAGAAACAGAAACATGTTGAAAGCTCTGGGAAGTCATTGAAATGAGATAAAGGCTTGTTCAGGGAGAGTCTGAGGGAAAAATGCTAGTGGAAGCAGGTTTCGAGATAGCCAGCGAAGAGCTTCAGGGATGCTCACACAAGATGGGCATAAACTCTTTCAGCAGTAAGAGAAACCAGATAAGGAGGCGCACGGAAGTTAATATGTATTCAGCTCAGTCACAAGGCCCAAGAGTTTCTATGTAGGCAAAACCAGGAGTTTCGAAAGATCTCAAAGTTCAAGTTAAAAGGTATTTTCAAGTATTTTTTAAAAAAGATAAGAAGGCTTATTTTTTAATAAAGTCACTACCCCATTAAGTTGTATAGTTTTACTCCTAAATGTTAAAAGTAAAACTATGTATGATAGCATGCAGTCAGCATTCCTTGTTTTTTGTTTTGTTTGTTTTGTTTTGTTTTTGTTTTTTGAGACAGTGTTTCTTTGTGTAGCCCTGGCTATCCTGGAACTTATTCTGTAGACTAGTCTGGCCTTGAACTAACAAAGATCCGCCTGCCTCTGCCTCCTGAGTCCTAGGATCCAAGGCATGCACCACCTCACTGGCATGTGGTCATTTTCTCACACAAGCTCCAGTGGCTGAAAAAATGTGCCTAAGGCAAATGGATTGTTAGTCATGGGTGACTATCCTCCCAGTGTGAGCCTGTGTGGGGAACGAACATGGAGAAGGTATCAGATTCTTCCTAAATGTCGTCACGTAAAGGACACTTGCTATGTGTCTCTCACAGCTTCCTGTGGCCCTTCATAAATGGAGCTGGAAATCTGACCTCGAGCTATGACTTTAACCTGGTTTGTCCCCTCCAAAACTCATGGTAAAGTTAGGGCCCAGCTTTCATAAATGGACTAACACATTCATGTGATTAGTGGATTAATCGATCTATAGGCTATCTCAAGAGCCAGTCTGGAGTCAAAACCAGTTTGTTCCTCACTAACTGATTCTCTGTGCTGCCTGGGGACTAAGCCAGTCACGAGCAGATGCTACCCTTAGATCTTGGGCCAGAGGAGCAGAGGGTGGAACCAGGAACCCTGATTATCTAGCACAAGCTAGCACCACCCCCCCCCAACCCCCGCCTTATTCTTTCCCTTAAGGCCAGGGTAAGGGAGAGTTATCCTCTATGTGATAAACTGTAATTGTCTCCACACAATTACAGTTCTTGCCTTTGTCAAATGCCATCCGATTCCCTGAATGGAGATGGTCAGTATGTGCCTGCAAGTTTGTTCTGGAAAGACAGAACAGTGAGAAGGTGCCTGACATAACTGAGCCAGTCCTGACACAGCAGTACCTGATTTCCTTTCCATCAGTCACATTCCACTGGCCGGAATTCGTCACAGAGCCCCACCTAAAAGCAAAGATGGAATTCTCTGACACCCTCCTTTGTACCTTGAGCTACTTTAGGCAGTAGGCTGGGTCAGGCCTCAGATTTTATTTGGATTCATGTCATTGGCCAGGACAATATATTTTTTTTTAAAAAAAATGAGTTGTTAGTACTTTAAGTGGGGGGAAATTTTTATGTTAACAAACAAACAAAACCCTACATTTTCGAGTTTTCTCAAAGATCAGACTCTTGGGCAATACTAAGCGAGTGTGTCTTCACTGAAGCTGGCTAGAGCTGGCCACTGTTTACGTTCCAGTTTGCTGTAATCCCCTCTGGGAATCCTGCCGAGTCTGACTGGCTAGATCTAGTCCTATGATTACCTGTTTTGTCCCTGGAGCTTGCAATTGCAGAACAGAAACTCAGCCAGTTTTAACTTGGACTGAAAATGGGAGGCAGGGGGTGGGAACCTTTCTTGTTTTCCCATATAAGTTAGTTTTCTAGCCCTTCTATAACAGGTACCACATGCCGGGTGCCCCAGTCGCAGACGGTAGTCTTCTCTCAGTTTTGCCAGCTAGAAATGTCAGACCAAGACACTTGGTAGGAAGTGAGTATGCCAGCCTTCACTCAAGAAGCTGAAGGGAGCTTCATGAGTTTGAGTCCAACCTGAACTATGGAGCGAGACCTTTCCGTCTTCAGCATCTCTCAAACAGATGCTGCGTTCTTCTGAGGTCCCTGAAGGCAGAATCTACCCTGACTTTATCCTTGGCCTCTAGACACTTATCTTCACATTCACTTGGGCATATTCCTTGTAATCCTCTCATACATTTATTCACTGTGTCTGTGCGTGTACACATAGGTGCCATGGTACACACAGGAAGGTTAGGGGACAACTTTCAAGGGTCAGTCTGTCCTTCTACCATGTGGGGCCTGGGGATTAGTCTTCAGGCTTGATTGCAAATTCTTTACTGAGTAAACTGGCTTGCTGACACTGCACTTCCTCCTTTTAATAAAAATACCAGGTCTGGGGATATAGCTCTGTGTTAGAGAGCTTGCCTCGCCCATATACTTCAACTTCAATCTTCAATGCTGGGAAAAAATGAAGCTCATTTCTGTTGAATGGAGGCCTTTCACACTGTCACACTCTCACAGTGAGCCTGCTTTCTTCCCTCTTGTAAAGGCCCCCTCGCCACATTCTGAACAACTGAGGGTTAGGACATCAACATTATGCATACTTTAACCCACAGTACCACATTAAGTCAGTTGAGTTCACATATAGTTCACAATGACATAGCAACAGGGGGAAAACCCATTGTACTGGCTAGTTTTGTGTGTCAACTTGACACAGGTTGGAGTTATCACAGAGAAAGGAGCTTCGGTTGGGGAAGTGCCTCCATGAGATCCAGCTGTGGGGAATTTTCTCAATTAGTGATCAAAGGGGTAGTGCCATCCCTGGGCTGGAAGTCTTGGGTTCTATAAGAGAGCAGGCTGAGCAAGCCAGGAAGAAGCAAGCCAGCAAGGAACATCTCTCCATGGCCTCTGCATCAGCTCCTGCTTCCTGACCTGCTTGAGTTCCAGTCCTGACTTCCTCTGGTGATCAACAGCCATGTGGAAGTAAGCTGAATAAACTCTTTCCTCCCCAACTTTCTTCTTGGTCATGATGTTTGTGCAGGAATAGAAACCCTGACTAAGACACCCATCTTAAAATATTTGAAACACAAAGCTGTGTATCTCACCATTGCGTTAAAAACAACAACAAAATCTCAGTCTGTTGTGGTGGCTTAAACCTATAAGACCAACATTTGGGAGGCAGAGGCATCTTCATCAGGAATTCAAGGCCATCTTTTGCTATCCACCAAGTTGAAAGCACGGTGCACACTCGTTACTATAGCTCTGTCCCAACTTCCCTTGGCTCCGAGGCTGGAATTCACATCGTTGTCCATCCACCCCCCCCCCCCCCCTTATCTTTCCCCCCCCTCCCCCCCGCCCCAAGTAGTTGTGAAGCAGATCAAAGCAGTTTGTCAGCTCTGTGTGCAGCAGTACTCACCCCGCTGAGGAGCTGCTACAAAATGTCACCAAAGTTGAAGCTGTGGTAAATTTGACTATCTACTGGGGTTAAGTGGGGAAGTTGCTCACTGCCATTCACAGCCTTTCTCATCCTTTCCCACCCAGCATACATGATTACTCTGTGGGACCTCAGAGGCCTTCAGGGTGACGGAGTAGTTGGAGACAGAGTAGTAGGTCATGACGGATGGAAGGAAGGAAAGGGCTCCCAGACGCCAGAGCACAGTGGCACAGGGCACAGTGGCATCTTTCCTTGGGCTTGTTCTTTTGCAATAAAGCAGCTGCTGACGGGAGAAAAATAAAAATATGCGTGGTGGCCCAATTCCTCGAATATATGTTTATGTAACTTAGGGGCTCAAAATGCCGAGACCAAATGGCCTGGTTTAGAGACAAAGGGCCAATGAATCATTACTAAAGTGGGAAATGAAGTCTACTTTCTGAGCTGTGAGGGAAGATGCCCAGTTCGTCCCTCCTCCTTTTTCCTCTCTCTCACTGGATTTGACAGATACCATCATCAGACACCACGTGCTTGGTGGTATGCAGGAGCCCAGCCCACGTAAGCTATTCTTTAAATAAAGTCGCATCAGCGAGATATTAAGACAAACAAATAGGCCTGATGAAGTAGGCCTACTTCCTCAGAATCCCTGAACTAGGAGTTCTTGGGGCCATCGAGAGGATTCGGGAGAACTTGGTGCTACTGTAGCTGGATGACTCACTTCCTCCTTCAGGATATAAGAGGCTGAACTGGCCCTCTCATGGCAGCAAAAGGGGATCTCTCCCTGTTGGCTGAGGTGCTGAGTAGCTGATGGTTAACTGTAGAATCCTGCAGTTCAGCAGACTTGTAGACGAGGCCACAGGAACAGCTAGTGGAGACGGGGCAATAATCCGTCATTGCTTTTCCTGAATACTGTTCTCTCTAGAAAACTCCATGTGACTATATGCTCCTTTAACTCAAGACTTTGGCAACCAACCCTTCAGTCTTTCTGGGGCCACCCTGTGTGTGTGTGTGTGTGTGTGTGTGTGTGTGTGTACATGTGTTGTAGGGGATTACAGTTCTGTGCCACCAGGTCTATACTTAGTATCCAAATAATATCCTTAACCCCCTACTCTACTCACTATGGTCAGAGCTCTCATATTAGAGAACTCTCTCTATAAATTGCAGGGCATTTGGGAACTGCAGTGCAGAAGCCATTTCACTACCAACCACACTGGTGCCCACTTCTGATGTGTCCTGGGAGCTGACAGTTTTCCTGGCTAGCCTGATTGCCTAAGAGATCTGTCTGTCTCTTCCTCTAGGGACCTGGAACTAAGAGTGTGTGGCACCACCAGGCTAATTAACTTAAAAAACAAAACAAAACAAAACAACAGAGAGACAAGGCTAATCTGTTCCTGTGATCCTCCTGCCTCAGCTCTCATGTCCTTGTATTATAGACATTCCCCAGCATCCGTCTCTCTCTCTCTCTCTCTCTCTCCCTTACCCACCGTGTGTGTGTGTGTGTGTGTGTGTGTGTGTGTGTGTGTGTGTGTGTGTGTTTGAGACAGGTCTCATGCTACACAGGCTGGTCTCACACTCACTATGTAGCTGAAGATAATCTTGAACTTCTGATCCTCTGGCCTCTGCCTCCAAAGTACTGCAATTATAGGAATTAACATCATGCTTGGCCTTATATTTATTATTTTAAATTAAAACTTATTAGGTTTATGGGGTACTAAAATAATTAACAAACTTACAATTCACTTTACCTCTAAATTCAGCTTATTTGATCACTTAATTAAAAAATAAAGGATTTCTTTGAAAGGTAAAGAAATGTTTTAAAATGGATCACGACAATGGCATCATATCTGTAGATACACTAACATCGATCTCTATTCTTATACTGTGGATATGTTTGTTTGATATGTGTACATATCTGCATGCCCCTCAATGCGGATGTGAATGTGTTTGCACACATGCGTGTGGAGGTCAGAGGACAACCTTAAGTGTTGGTCGTCAAGTTCTACCTTGTATGAAACAAGGTCTCCTTTGCTCACTGCTGCATACACTAGGCTAGCTGGCCTGTGAGATTTCAGCGAGGAATGTAACTCAGTTTGGTAGAGTGCTTGCCTAGGATAGTGGTTTTGAATGACAATGGTTCTTCTCAGCTCATAGGTTTGGATAGTTGGTCACTAGACTGGTGGAACTGTGTGGGAAGAATTAGGAGGTGTGGTCTTGATGGAGGTGGAGTGTCTCTGGGAGTGAACTTTGAGGTTTCAAAAGCCCATAATTCCCAGTTGGCGCTCTTTCTCTCTCTCTCTCTCTCTCTCTCTCTCTCTCTCTCTCTCTCTCTCTTTCTCTCTCTCTCTCTTTCTCTGCTGTGGGCATGTGGACTAGATGTAAGCTCCGTGTCTACCTGCCTGCATGCCTAAGGCTATGCTTCCCACCATGGACTAACCTTCTGGAACTGTGAGCCTTACACTAAATGCTTTCTTTCCTAAGTTGCCTTGGTCATGGTGTTTTGTCATAGCCATAGAAAAGTAACCACGACTTCTAGCATGAAGGAAGTCTTGGGCTGGAATCCCAGCACCCTGTAAGCTGGCATGGTGACCATTGTCTGTAATTCTCACATACAAGAGTTGAAAGTCAAAATATTAAAAGTTCGAAGTCATTCTCTTAAATGTTTTTCTGTTGCTGTTATGGGATAGCTTAGATAGCCCTAAGTTGCTCGTCATCCAGAAAGGGCTTATTTTGGCTTATGAGTTTAGATGGATACAGTTACGGCAAGGAAGTAGAGAGAGCACGCAGCAGGGGCACGGCTGATCATATTTCATGCATATACAGGAAGTAGAGGGAGAGAAAATGGGAAGTAGAGCCAGACTATAAAACCTTAAAGCCCCACCCCAGGAACTTATTTCCTTTGAAAGGGTCCACTTCCTGAAGGTTCCATGGTCTCCCCAAACAGCACCCGGCCAAAGTGTTCAACTATAAGAGCTTACGGGGACATTTCTCATTCAAACCACAATAGTCATATAGCAAACCCATGGCAGTCTGGGCTACGCGAGAGCACATACATGTACATGCACACAAATACCACATACACACATATGCAATGAAAATAAAAAAATAAACAACAACAACAACATTACTATTACCTGAGCTAAAATGCTTTCGTTTGAGGCACATGGAACTACCTGAGGTCTGTCTCACTAATAGTAACAGCGTGGAAGCCCCGCCAGAGCAGGAATTTTGGTCTGTTTTGCTCACATTAAAACCATGTAGAAATGAAGACATAAAAAGCTTCTCAGTGAAGGAAATAGATGAAATAATGTGAGTGCTTATTAGTGTGCTAAGATTAATGACATGATTTTTAAAAAACGTTTACGAATAATACAGAAATTTACTGGGAAAAAAAAATAAGCAAGTGTGGTTTTGTTTGTTTGTTCGTTGAGACAGGGTCTCACATAGTGCAGGCCAGCCTGGCATTTGCTGTGTATCTGATGCTGGCCATGAACTCTTGATTCTTCTGCCTCCACCTTTCAAAGGCTGGGATTACAGGCAGGGGCCACCACATCTGGCTAAAGGAGTGTTTTTTGAAGTAGACAATTACATCTTAATTGTTCTGGAATTGGTACATCCTAGAACGTTGATTTAGGTAACAGAGGCAAAGAGCTACATAACCACCATATCTGGCCGTTTACTTACGGCAGTGCTGGGGATCAAATCCAGGACCTCGTACATCCTAGGCAAAAACTCTATCACTGACCTACAGCTTAATGATATTCAATTACATATATCCAGAAATGAAAAAGAACAAGATTCACTTAATATCTGTATTTTTGTTTGTTTTTAGTTTTTTTGAGGTAGGGCCATTGTCTTAGTCAGGGTTTCTATTCCTGCACAAACATCATGACCAAGAAGCAAGTTGGGGAGGAAAGGGTTTATTTGGCTTACACTTCCACATTGCTGTTTATCACCAAGGAACTCAGGACTAGAACTCAAGCAGGTCAGGAAGCAGGAGCTGATGCAGAGGCCATGGAAGGATGTTCCTTACTGGCTTGCTTCTCCTGGCTTGCTCAGCCTGCTCTCTTATAGAACCCAAGACTTCCAGCCCAGGGATGGCACTACCCCTTTGATCACTAATTGAGAAAATGCCCCTAGCCAGTACAGCCATCCTATGAAGCTCAGCCTGGTTTCAGACTTGATCCTCCAGCTTCGGTCTCCCAAATGCTGGGATTACAGGTGTGTGCCACCACACTAGAAGTTAGTATGTAGTTATGCTGTTTCTTTCAAGATGTTTAAGGACCATAAGGAAGTGATGCTGTTTTAGAACTCTAGGACAGGGGAGTTCCCGACCTTCCTAATGCTGCCACCCTCTAATACAGTTCCTCATGTTGTGGTGACCCCGCCCACCCCCAGCCACAAAATTATTTTCATTGCAACATCATAATTGTAATTTTGCTATCATTATGAATCATAATATAAATATTTGTGTTTTCCAATGGCATTAGGTTACCCTTGTGAAAAGATCAGTAGACCCCTCCCCCAGGGGTCAAGACTCACAGGTTGAGAACCACTCACTGCTCTAGAGAGAGAATTAAGTATCTATGTGAACAAAGACAAATCCTTATTTATGAAAATTACTGTAAATTACTTTATATACACACACAACACACATGCACACAGACAACACACACGCACACACACATGCATGCACGCACGTGCACACAACTTTTCCGTTCCTCTTCCTATTTCCTCTTCTTTTTCTTTTGGTTGAGACAAAGTCTCTGAGGCTAGGCTTGAACTCATTATGTAACCCCAACAGACCTCGGCCTCTGAAGCCCTGAGAGTGCAGGCATGAGCCGCCACCTCTGCCTCTAGAATGCCACCTTTGAAAAATCCTAAGGACGCATTTGTTTGGTATTCATAGTTCATCCCACCAGAGGGGTAAACTCATATATTAATGTCCTAATAAATTTTTAGAACATATTTTATGAGAAAGGTGAAATATGATAATATGTTTGATGGTAAATCAATAAGGCAGGCATTTAGTTTTACTACTTTGAGGATTATTACACTGTTGCGTGAAAGCACTATATCTAGTTAAAGGAAGCAGCCACTTCATAAAAGCCATGTAGAATGCTAATTGCCCTTTAAGGTATATGCCAT
>JADRCD010230012.1:20498-38575 GCA_019843815.1 Montemys delectorum | reverse complement strand
AGATAGATAGATAATACATAGATAGGTAGTAGATGCATTCATACATACGTACGTACATTCATACACACATGCATACATACATAGCAAGAGGTAGGTAGGAATAAGAAGAAAAGGTAGAAGAATTGTGTAAAGAAGAATTAGACATCTATATTGAAGCTACATTACTAACTCTGTACTGTGAGCTGCGTTCAGAGCAGGTCCTCATTTGAAGCCTGCCCACACGCTCTCCTCAGCGTTTTTGTGGTTCTGTTGCAGAAGTGGTCAGCATGGCAGCCTCTTGCAGCTTCTTATAGGATGTAGGGGGTGCCTCGCCTTTCGCAATTTGTCTCCTGGCTGACGATGCTAAACTCCCTGCATTTGCTAAGCTTCAGTTTTTCATTCTACGCTCCAGGAATGATCAATGCAAGCTATCACTCAGAGGCATCACCTCAGGGATCCCTGCTCTATTTCAAACCAGCAATATTTGTGCAATCACTTGGAGGCTTATTGCAGTTTTGTCCAAGCGCTTTATAAAAATGAGGAGGAAATAGCGCGATGAACATGCTGATACACGGGATAACAAGAACAGGTCATATGGACTCAACGCCATTGAGACAAAGCTGCAAATCACGGCGCAGCCTCAAGACAGAGAATCTTTCACCTTAATCAGATTCTCATTGGCTTTACACAGCTCAATTGTGTATTTAATTAATTGTGAAGAAAAAGAACACAATTAAAGAACATGTACCAAATGCTGGCCATGAATCATAAATGACTGTGATTAAAGAACTGAGGTAAAATTAGGAATTTTATTACATTCTAACAGTTCTCAAATAGAACATCTCCTAATGTCTTTATAGCCAATAAGTCAATATAGTGTCTGGCTTTTCCACCCTTGCAGAAATTTTCAAGAATAGATGATATATGAGAGATGAGAACAACTTGTACATCTGATCAAAAAAGATGAAGACACAGACTCCAAACTGATATCGATCTAAAAGGAATTTACTTAATGAAAATAAAATTCAATTAAGGAGAACTAACCATGAGCCTCTCAGTAAGACAGAGACTACTTGAAAAAGTAACAACTTAAATAGAAAGCTATGGTTCTGTGCCCAAAGTTATTTCTGGCTGCGAATCTCTTGATAGCAAAATTTTAGAGCAAGTGGACCTTAGTGGAAAACTACTTGAAGAACCACTGAAGATCCTTATAACCAAACAGCAGAATAAGATCTCCCAGAATTCATATGGAGCCAGGTCATGAATGCATCACTAAGGTAAATAAATATGCAAAGCGTCACGGAGCTGGAGCTCAAGCCGTCATCAGAACTCACATGAAACAGTTAGACACAGTGAGGCATGCTTGCAAGCACTGGGGAGGCAGAAGGAGGAAGATCACCAGCCAGCTTTGCCTATTTGGGGAACTCTAGGCCATTGAGAGATTCTCCATCACTCATTCTCCCTGAGAAATGACACCCAAGATTGACTTGTGATACACACACACACACATACACACACACACACACACACACACACACACAATTCTATAATTCCTTGATGTTAGGATGACAGAGAAATGAGTAGTCACACAAGAGCTTCAAATATTTAACTACAAAGGGTGTTGATAACAGAGTAAAAATTTGGAGAGGAAATTATCTATACTCTACTTTTGTTTACAACTGACTTTTAAAGTGTGTATGTATTTCATCTACTTAAAAATTTAACTGAATGAAAGTAAGCCTTCCCTTTCTATACAAATATGTGGTCCTATTTCCTAGGTAAAGAAACACTGGGTGTCAATGCAGATAAAAATGTCCACCATCCCTGAAGTTGATTTTGGAGAGCAGAACACTTGCTTTCTCAGTGAGGGAAGCCCTAAGTGACAGCCCTTATGCTACTGTCCCCACAGTTCTTTCTCCTTCTCTATCAGAGGAGGTAATGTTTACTTCATATGAGGAAGGAGTAAACAATTTGTCAATAAATATATATCTTGGAGTCCATCACAAACAGAAACAAATTAATGTCATTACATATAAAAATTGGTGCCATAAACCACATCAACCACATAAACCACAAGGTGACACTCAGGAGGTAGGTGCAAGGCAGGAGGGTCAGAAGTTCAAGGTCATCCTTGGCTACACAGTATGTTTGAGACTCACCTGTGCTGCATAAGAGCCTTTCCTCGCGAAACAAATAAACCAAAATTTAAGATATTTATAATGGGCTTGTAGGTATATCATAAGGGAAGGAATCTCAAAATAACTAACATCCGGGAAGTTTTAAGCTTACTCAGTTGGTTTTATGTTAATATTCATATTAGAATTCCAGTTTGTTTTTTTTTAAACTAAAATGACTGTTTTTGAAGAGGGAGTTTTTAAACCAAGAATTGTGTGCTTTCTCAAATAGAAAAGTAACTATCTTACCACAGCCTGGGAATGTACCTCAGTTGGTACACACCTAGCATACGCAAAGTCCTGGCTTCCATCTTGACCGCTACCTAAGATGGCGCATGCCTGTAATCTCAGAACTCAAGAGGTGGAGGAAGGACAGCCAGAAGTTGAAAGTCAACCTTGGCTAGCTATGTAGGGAGCTCAGCCTACACGGGCTCTACGCTGTGGTTAACTGATCTCTCACTATGACAAACACCATGAGCAACCGAAACTTGGTAAGGAAGGATTTGTTTTATCTTACAGTTCCAGGTATCAGTCTGTCACCGAAGGAAGTCAGGGCAGGAAATCAAGGCAAGACCCTGGAGCAGAAGCCATAGCTGAAGGCTGCTTACAAGATTGTTTTCTGTCTCATGCGCCACTGGTTGTCTTATACATGCAGGACCACATGATTGAGGATGGTGCTGCCCCCTAGTGGCTTGGGCACTTCCTCCCCCGTCAATCAATCGTCAATCAAGCCGGTTCCTCACAGACAGGCACATAGGCAAATCTGATTGAACCAGTTCCTCACAGAAGATTCCAACCTCTTCCCAAGTAACTGTAGATTATATCAAGTTGACAAGAAAAAGAAAAAAAAAATATCAGCATACCCTTTCCTCAAAACAAAAAACAAATTGAAAATTATCATATTACCCCACAGAAACAGAAGTTACTTAAGAACACATTCTAGGAAGGAAAAAACAAAAGGTGTTTTGTTTTGTTTTTTTAAGTTGTGGTATTGTGGTTTAGAGCAATTTATCAATCCTTTTATGCAGTGGAACCAATTGAAAATGGATATTGGATTTCATTATCTTCTCTGAGGGACGCACAGCCCAGGGTACCAGCTGCCCTTGCAATGTGACCCACTAGTCATTGTGCTCTCACCTGAACCAGGGAACACTCACCCTTGGGACCTGTTGTTTCTGCCAGGGTTCAGATAAAAGCTCCCTCCATGTTTGATTACCTCTTAAAAATAACCTGTATTACTCAATGCCAGCACTTGCTCAAATAGCAGCTCGTGTACTTACATGGTTATGACGCTGTGCTCAGAGAGTCACTGAACTATTTTTTCTTTCTTCTCTCATAAATTAGAGCTGTACAGAGCAACGTAATGGCCATTTTCATTGCCAAAGAACCCAAAGTAATGATTTTCTGTGACTTTAAAACTTATACTGGATGACCTAAGCCTCGGAATTTTATTTTTTTATTGGTAAAGACTAAATAAAAAAAGAAATAAAAAAAAGTATTCTAAGTCAGATACCATCTTCTTCAATCCTTTTCTTATCATTCTCCACATGAAAGTTGCAAAAAATCCCTGCATTTACTATATTTTAAGCTTTGCAAAAAGCATGCTTTAAAATGCACTGGAGAAAGACTCTATGAGGGCACAATAGCAATCATAGCATCTCTCTCTGGCTGGGAATGCATGCCTAATTGTATTTTCTCTTTATACTTTTATTTTTTCAGGTGTTCTCCAAATGGTGTGGACAACTTTCATTAGTACAAAAATAGGGTTTTTTTTAAATCCCCATATATATTTCTGTATATATAATACACATGTATACATAATATACATAGTCATATCTTCAGTATACAAAAACACCAAACTAATCTCTCTTTTCTTTAGTCAGAAGGCAGCTACTGTTGCCTCCTTCCATCTGTTTCTCTTTATTTCCCAAGTGTTCTGGGATCCATGTACCTGACTTTCATGAACGCACAAGTGTCTAAACTTTTGACCTTATGACATGGTGTTGTTTTCTCTATCTACAAAGTTCACATTTGAGAACCCAAAGGAGTTTTTAAAAATTAACAACAACAACAACAACAACAAACAAACAAACAAAAACAAAACATAACCCCATGTTGAGGCTAAAAAGATGGCTCAGTGATTCCTGGCCATTTGCTGCTCTTACAAAGAACCAGAGTTTAGTTCCTAAATCTGACCTATAACCTCAGTACCATGGGATCCAGCGCCCTCTTCTGGACTCTGTGGGCAACTGTACTCACAGGCACATACCTATACACACACAATGCAGTAATTAAAATGAAATCATCGAAGCAATCTCATGTTTTAAGTAAATTTATAATTTCGTGCTGGGTTCCACTCATGACTGCATTAACTACTGGTTTCATCCCTGCTATAAAATCCTAGAGGAAACCACTTAAGAGCATGATCCATTATGGCCAGGGAGTCACAGTAGCAAGAGCTTGAGGTGGCTGGTTACATACATCCTGGAAGAAAAAAGGAGATAAACGCTGGTGCTCAGGCCACTCGCTCCTTTTCTGCTAATCTGAATCCCAGTCCATAAGGACAGTACCACCCACACTTAGGGCCTTATCACTTTGGTTAACCTAATCTAAATAATCCCTCATACAAATATTCAGACAGTTGTCTCCTGGATGAGTCTAGATCTTTTCAAATTGACAATGTTAACTACTATAACTGCTATCTTTGATACACGTGGACCATGGAACATGTGTGTAAGGTGTGTGTGTGTGTGTGTGTGTGTGTGTGTGTATGCAGGTACAGGTATGTGTATGTGTATTGTGTGTATGTAGATGTGTATAGCTATATGTGCATGCATACATGGGTATGTGTGTATATGTGGTTTTCTGGGGCAAAGAACAAAACAAATTCACTATCACTGGAACATAACCAGGCTGCCTGTTACTCTTTGGGATGAACTCCGGGATAGACCAGAGGGAGCCATTGTTGCCATTGTTGCTAGGCATACTTCCGTTCTACTTCAGCCAAAGATGAACAGCAATCTGAAGTACTTGTCCAACCAGTTCTATGCCACTTCCAGTTCTCAGTACTTTCTTGGTCCCAATAAGAGGAAAGGCAACGTTTACTTCTATTTCCCCTCCCCACACATGCCATGAAATCAGTGAGAACCTTGTGTTTATTTGCAAAGAAAACCATGGTTGCCTTGTAAAGCCCAGAACTGAATGTCCTAAACAGATTTCAAGTTTACAGGACTCCTTCAAACTGTATTACTTTTCTGCTAATAAAGTTTTCCTCCTAGCTGCCACAGTAGACAAAAACAGTTTACACCTTGCCTTTAAAAATGATGTGGCAGGAGACTGATAGCACAACCAGAAATTTGATTCCCCTGATTGGAAATGAAAAAAGCTCCAGTGGCCATTCCTCTACAGTAACTAATAGGCTCTAAGTACAAATATCTCTGTTCTTGTACACATCCAAGGGTAAATGCCTGCTGTGTATTTTCCAACAAATTGACACATTTTCTTCTGCTATTGTGTTAGCCTAGGTGACCCAACTGTATCGTTGGCCTCCAGAACTATTTTTAATAATGCATACTGTGTCTACGCTGTGTGATGACAGGGACCATGCAGGGTCAGGTTTGATGACAACTCAGCACCACACCAGTGTTTGTGCTGGCTCTGCGCTCATAACTATCCCTCTAGCTTTGCTGTCGCAAGAATGAGATCTTCTTCTTCTTTTGTTGTTATTGTTTTATTTTTCCTGGCCCCATTCACGGTGATATTGGATATATTACAGGACCTTCTGTGGTACTTTGAAATTGCAGACATGGGTCTGTAATGCTTTTCTGACCTCAGTTCCTCCTTTCTGGCCCTGAGTCCACCATTTAAATGTGAAGGGGATAGTTCTTTCGCAATGGGAAAAACCTGGCATTTCAAGGTAGGTAGACCTTGGTTTGAATCTCCTTGGTTTGAAAATCCACTAAGTTTCTTTCTTGGTTGTATTTCTGTGGTTATGACAAAATACCATGACAGAAAGCAGTTTTGAGAAGAGGGTATTCATTTGATTCATAATTCCAATCTACAGTCCATTATTGTGGGCAAGTCAAGGTACCACATCCACAGTTTAGAACAAAGAGAAACTAAATGCACACATAAATGCTTGTTTGCCCACTTGCTTGCTAGGTGTTGTTGTTGTTGTTGTTGTTGTCGTCGTTGTTGTTGTCTGCTCATATATAACACAGAGCCCAGCCTAGGGAATGGTACCACCCACAGTGGGCTGGATCTTCACATATCACTTAATAATCAAGACAATTCCCCAAATATCTGCCCACAGGACAAGCTAGTGCAGATAATTCTTCATTAGCAGTCTTTTCCCAAGAGGTAAGTGGCATGTGCACAGTCCCCTGAGCCTCATTGTCGAGCTCTAGCTTTGCTCCGCAGTCTGGAGGAGCCTTGTAGGACACAAAGAGCATCCTGCCTCCCAGTGGAAATCTTCAGGGGTCCCAAAAGTAACCAGCTTGGAACCCTGTCTGACCACCCATCATAGTCAGAGCTGCTCTCCACCTCAGCAGGTCTGCCTGGGACAGCCTGCAGAGTCGGATGCGCTTGTGTCCCCAAAATGGCTTTGACTGGGACACAGCCTGCAGAGTGGGGTTGACCTCCACTGGCTTATGGCTCCCTCCACTAGACGCCTAAAGGAAAGCTTAAGAACACAATCATTAAGTCCTAGAGCAAATACAGCATCACCAGCACTCAGCTATCTTGCTACAACAAACCCTGGATTTCCCTAAAGAAATTGAAGCTCAAGAAGAGGATTTTTTTAATAAATAATTCTTTTATTTTGTTATACAACAAAAGAAATTAACATCACAGACATAGAAGACTAGGGATGGGAAGCTACATTAAATTATCAGTAATTTAAGACTAAGCCTATTTGTGCTTTAATATAGGACATGAAATCTTTAACACATTTTAGGTAAATTTTAATTGGGTGGGGGGGTATACAATTTAATTCTCAGGAGTACTAGTTCAGTTCATTTCCAGGCCTGTTTACTTTGTGAATAAGTAACACAAGGGTACTTTCTGATAACACTGCAATGCTGATCAAGTGCCTTTTAAAATAGTTGATTAAACAAGATGATGACAACGGAAGATAAGACTTGGGATTGTCTATTTATAATCCTGGTAATAATAAAGATTCGTTTTAAGTGTGCTTTTACATGCTTATTTATACAACAAACTTTCTAGTAATAGAAATTTTACTAATAGTAATAAAAGTTTTGTTGTAGTAGGTTTGACTACCCCATCAGTTGGGCAGACGCACTTTCCTCAGCTGGACCCATGGCTCCAGCTGCATATGTAGCAGAGGATGGCCTGACCTGGCTTCAATGGGAGAGGAGGCCCTTGGTTCCTGTGAAGGCTCAATGCCCCAGCATAGGAGAATGCCAGGGTGGTGAGGCAGGAGTGGGTGGGTGGGTGGGGGAGCACCCTCATAGAAGCAGGGGGACTGGGATGGGATAGGCAGTTTGCAGAGGGGAAACCAGGAAAAGGGGATAACATTTGAAATTTAAATAAATAAAATATCTAGTAACAAAGAAATAAATAAAATGAAGTAAATCTGTATAACGTGGAAAGCTTCTCTTCATACCAGAGTTCCTTAAACACGCCTTTTATAGTAACTTACTACATAAATGTCTGTTTACGTGTTTGTCTGTGCTCCTGGGGTTGGAACCTAGAACCTCATGAATGCTAGGCAAGCATGCTACTACCGAACTACACCCCCAACCCCATAAGTGTTTATAAAACTTCAAAATGTGTTCGATATACCACTCTAGACACAAGAACAGCTGCTCTCAACTGGTTGGTCGTGACTTCTTTGAGAGTTACGCAGCCCTTTCACAGGGGTCACCTATGACCATTGGGGGGAAAAAACCAGACACTTCCATTGTTCATAACAGTAGCAAATTTACAGTTATAAAGTAGCAACAAAACTCATGTTATGGTTGGAGTGAGTGGGTCACCACAATATGCAGAACTGTATACTAAAGGGCTGCAGCATTGGGAAGGCTGAGAACCACTGCAGCAGAAGAACATGAAGCATCTCGTGGACTGAGGATACACCTCAGGCATGCAAACATGAGGACCTAAATCCCATCCCCAAAGCCCAAATCAAAAGCCAGAAATGGTGGCGTGTACTTGTAACCCAAGCCTTGAGAAAGTAAAAAATGGGCAAATCACTGGGGTTCACTGGCCAGCCAGCCTATTCTACTGGGCAAGTTCCAGGCCGGTGGAAAACAAAAGTGTTTTAAAAAAAAAAAAAAGTGCGTGAGGAACAATGTGCATGTATACACACGTACATGCATACATCCTTGCATACACATGCATCCGCACACACGAGAACACACACATCATCTTGTATTTATATTCATAGCAGATACAAAGCCCAAAATTCCATTGCCCTAACTGTCCAGCTCAAATAATCACCTGCTTCCAGAAACTTCTGAGCCACCAGGTACTGTGGATGGCATCCTTTTATATTACTACAATTTTCTGACCTGCCCTCTGAGGACCCCTCTTTACAATACCCTTTGGGTCTTCATGTTTATGTGGTCCATGCTCCATACCACGCCTCCTCTGCCCTAGCTCTCAACCACTCCTTCAAGCCCAAGTTCGTGATGTTCACTACGCACCTGTCCTGTGGGGTGCCTCCTGTGTGCTTTAGGCTCGCACCGTGTATTGGCCTTGACTGTCTGGAGAGCAGGCGATGGGCAGAGACTGTAAACATGCAATCTTTCCCTTGTTCCTCCCATCCCCCCTCACTACCGTGCCTTTATAAGCTGAACCGCTGATTAGATAGGAAAGCATCCTTTCTCTCAGTGATGCAGGAGTGCATCAGGGGTACTAGGACGCGCTCAGCATAGGTCATCCTGTTAATAGGAAGTGCACATATAGGACCACTTAGTAAACCACTACTTCAATGCCAGATAAGGTCAGTCCTTGCCAATCAAAGAAATGAATGAGGTGGGGTTTGAGGAGCACAAAGGATAGTAACCAATTATACAATCTGAAAGAACTTCATAAAAAAAAAATGACCAGCAATCCCAGAGAGCCTTTCTCTTTCACCAGCTCTACCTAAACCTCTCCTATTGGGAAAGACTTTGAAAGACTCGGATATGACATACTTGTATTCGTATTTGTTTTGAGAATTCTTGCGGGGGGAGGGGGTTGGTTAGGGTTTCTGTTGATGTGAAGAGATGCTGTGACCATGGCAATTTTTCTAAAAGAAAGCACTCAAAATGGGCTGGCTTACATTCCAAAGCTCAGTGCATTATTGTCATGGCCTGACGCATGGCGGCACTCAGGCAGACATGGTGCTGGAGAGGTAGCTGAGAGTTCTACATCTCTGTAAGCAGCAGGAAGAGAGAGAGGGGGGCACTGAAACCTCAAGGCCTATCCCCGGGTGACACTCTTCCTCCAACAAGACCAAGCAAAACTAACAAGGCTACATACCCTAATCCTTTCAAATAATGGCACTCCTTATAAGCCTATGGGGACCACTTTTATTCAAACTACCACAAAATGTAAACATTTACCTGCTCTTCATAAGGTTCCAACCATAAACCAAAGTAGGATTTTACCAAAGCTCACTCTGGGAAACCAATGAATGAGTTTACTGGGCTTACTTACAAAGCATGGGTAAAAGACAATGTGCATTTTGTGACTGCATAAGGGACCACGAAGCATTCACAACTGAAAGTCTTCACTCAGCATGAATGATGGCTTCCTCTTGACTGAATAGAGGCCCTAGTCCATTAACTTCCACCAGCCCAAATACTCTAGTGCCTCTCAAGGCCCAGAAGGCAATTTGCAGTTAGGGCAGAATTAGACACAAATGGCTGGGGAAGGTGGCTTGATCCTCGGGTATTATCCTTTTGTAAGAGGAAGTCAACTATCACATGGATGGACTTTTGTTGCAAGCAAGCACAGCTGATCTGTTGAAGATAATAAAAGACCATATTCTACAGTAGCATTTTCATGCACAAACTTTTTATGAGGACAGACTACAGGGAAGTTTTAAACCTGTAATAATAATAGCTATGATTTATTAGGAATATAGTCTATGCTGAAACAACTAAAGTTGATATACATTAACTTACTGAACACATACAACCAACCTAGAGGAACATGTGTATTTTGCATGAGGCCAGCAGAGCCCAGAGAGATTAATCACCCTGTCTACAGGTCAAACCTGGAAAGGATATGTTAAGATTCCAAAGTTAACATCTTGAGGCTGACTAAATGGCTCTACCTAGGCAAGCATGAGGACCTGTGGTTGGATCTCCAGAACCCATTTAAAAAAAGAAAAAAAGATGTGGTAGCTCATAACTGCAATCCTACCACTAATGTGGTGGTTTGAATATGCTTGGCCCAGGGAGTGCCACTATTAGGAAGTTGTTGGAGTAGGTGTGACCTTTTGGAGGAAGTGTGTGACTTTGGAGGGTGGGATTTGAGACTCTTCTTCTAGCTGCCTGGGAGTCAGACTTCTCCTAGTGTTCTTCAGAACGAGATGTAGAACTCTCTGCTCCTCCAGCACCACACCTGCCTGGATTCTGTCGTGCTTCCTGCCATGATGATAATGGACTGAAACTCTAAACCTGTAAGCCAGCCCCCAAGTAAATGTTGTCCTTGTAAGAGTTGCCTCAGTCATGGTGTCTCTTTACAGCAACGGAAACCCTAACTAAGACAACTGGAGAGGGAGAGACAGGAGGCTCCCCGGAACTTACTGGTCAGCCAGTCTAGCCAATCAGCCTGCTCCAGGTTCAAGGACAGACACTATCCCAGCAAAACAGAGTAAAGAGGAATTGAAGAAGACACCCAGTGTTAATCTCTGGCCTCCACATGCACATTCATGCACACATGTGTACATATATAAATAAGACATAAAAAGTTAACAGCTTTTTAAAGTTTATATTGATTCTTGTGAATTTTACATCATACACCCCGATCCCATTCATCTCCCTATCCCTCCATATCTGCCCTCCATGCTTACAACTTCCCCACAAAAGAAATATAAATAAATAAATAAATAAATAAATAAATAAATAAATAAGAAAACATAAAAAGTAAAAAATAAAATCTTGCTGTGGAAGTTGTGGTATATCCTGGTGTGTATATATACACAGTATATACCCTTTCCCCAAACAGCTTTAATTGCAAATGTTCATTGCAATGAGTCAGAGGATGGTTTGAGCCCTCTGGATTCTGCTACACTATCAATACTGGAACCTCACGTGGGGGGCGGGGGCGTCCTCTCAGATATCCTGTTGCTGCCCTATGTCATGGAGTTCCTGCAGCTTGGATTCTGAAGGACCGGCCCCTTCACATGCTCCAGCAGTTCACAGGTAGTGCAAATGTAGGGGTGGGCCAACTCAAAGCCCTGGATCTGAGCCTGAATGGTGACTATGTTATTCAGCCACCAGCTCTCCTGCTTGCTGCAGCAAGAGGGAAGATTGGAGCTCGTGACCACAGGCTAGCTCTGCTGTACTGCTGCCCAGGCAAAATTCAGAGCCTGCTCTCCCAAGTGATGTAGCCAGTGAGGGACAGCTCACCCATTCTCCAGCCCTTGGGCCAGCTCTCAAATACTGCCCAGGTGAATGGAAGAGCTAGCTCTCCTAATTGCCACTGGCAGCAAGTGACAGGACCATCTCTCACGATCCCAATGCTACCATAGCCCAGCAAGGGGTAGGACCAACTCTGTGCAGCCTTCAGGCATTAAGGTGGCCCCAGGAGGCAGCCCAGATCAGGGATGTCTTCACAGCCTTTGGTGGTAACATGGCAGGGAGCACAGACATTGACACAGACCACTGCTGTTTCAAAGTCATGAACCTAGACATGGCCCTCAGCAGCACCATGGGCTGGGACTGCACCATAGCCTCAGGTGACAGCACATGTCACTCACATCAGGCTGTTCCACACTACCCTCTGGTTTCCAGCTCCTCTTCTCTACACAGTGTACAAACCATTCTCTTTCTTTCCCACCTCTCCATCACATTCTTGCTCTTCATAATGGCAAGTGTGCCCAGGTGTACCTCTGGGTATCTTCTGCCACATGGTTACTGACAAGTCTCTGGGTTTCTTCAACATACATAGTCCACAAGTTCACACCTGCTTCAAACCCCCAAAGTAAACTATTTCCATGTTCCTAATGTTCCCAGATTTTGTCTATCTTTATATTCTTGCCCTGTCTCAAAAATGTCATCTGGGCCTAGTCAATGACTCTAAGGACTGCCCTAATTCGTATCCAAGTCAGCTAGCCTGGACCACTACATGACAATCCCATGGATGACTCTGCCTCCATTCTTTCCCACCACATCCCATTTCTGCCTATGAAAGCCTCCTTTAAGCAAGAATCAGGTCTTACCAGTCCTCTGATAAAACTTTCCAAAGTTTCCTGTTGACTTTAGAATATAATCCTGCGTCAACCCATAGCCCATGAAACCAATCACAATCAGACCTCTTTTGAGCCTCAGATCCTGTGATCCTTCTTTCTCTCCTAATACAACAGTCTATGGCTTCCTTCAATTTCTTCCCCAGCCCTCTACACATGCTGCAGTAGTTTGAATATGGTTGGCCCAGGGAGTGGCACTATTAGGAGGTATGACTTTGTTGGATGAAGTGTGTCACTTTGGGGATGGGCTTTGAGACCCTTCTCCTAGCTGCCTGGAAGCCATTCTTCCCCAACCTGCTTTCAGACCAACTTATAGAACTCTCAGCTCCTCCCATGCCATGCCTGCCTGGATGCTGCCATGCTCCCGCCTTGATGATAATGGACTGAACCTTGGAACCTGTAAGCCAGCCCCAATTGAATGTCCTTTCTAAGAGTTGACATGGTCGTGGTGTCTGTTCATAGCAATGGAAACCCCAAGACAGAAGTTGGTACCAGAGACTGGGGTTTTGCTGTAATAGGCCTGACCATGTTCTTGTTTGAAAGAATGTAGATTTGAGGATCTTTGGATTTGGAAAGCCATGGAACACTTTTAGTGGGGCTTAATGGACCATCTCAGTAGGAGTGTGGAAGGCACTGATGTTGATGGTGATTCACACTATGGAAATTGTTCTTATGATGTTTTGGTGAAGAACGTTGCTGCTCTTTGGCCTTCTCTGAAGAATCTACCTGAGGCTAAGATAAAGAGAGTTCAATTAGTTACACCAATGAAGGAAGTCTCAGAAAAGCCTAGCATAGACTTTGTCCTCTGGTTTATTCTCATGAGGAGCATTCTGATCAAATGTAGCAACTTAGAAAGAAATACAACTTAGAAAGAAATACAAAATTTTGTGTTCAAGCAATAAAGGGGCAGCAGGAAGTAGAAAGGAGCTAACTACCATGTTTGAGGATATTAAATAGAATTAAAGGACTGGTGACTTTGAGGGAAGATCCCACCCAGCTAAACCTATTATTTTATGATTTTGCAGTTGAACAAGGGATTGTTATGGCATTATTATTATTACCTGGTCATTGTCTTCATTTGGACATTTAATCTGGAATGAACTGCAACCCAGAAATGGAGGTCACACCTGTGATCCAGATTTTGAAGCTGGAAGAAATAGGCTTTTGATCCAGATATTGAGGCAAAGTCATGGTTTCCCTTCATAGCAATGCAAACCCTAAAACACATGGAATTTCTGCTCACTTTCCTAGCAAATTCTTCTCCTGTGCCTCTTTTCACTTTCTAGAACATCCCTGAGAAGCTTTTCCACGTTCTAGCAAGTGGACCTCCCCACCACATGTATGTAACTGTTCCTAGGTGATATGAATGAATGTCTATTTATCTCAGGAGGGCCTCTGAGAGGCTCCACCCAGTAGCTGACTCAGACAGATGTAGCCACTTGTAGCCAAACAATGGATGGAGCTTGAATAAGAGAAAAGATTATGGGCCCCAAAGGGGTGAGGACTTCGCAGGAAGACCAACAGAGTCAACTAACCTGGACCCTCAGAGCTCCCAGAGACTAAACCACCAACCAAAGAACACTGGGTAAATCTAGGCCTCCCAGCCCATATGTAGCAGATGTACATTTTGGTCTTCATGTGAGTCCTGAACAACTGGAGTTGGGGAAGGGGAAGAGCTGGTATCAAAAAGCTGTTGTCTGTACATAGGGTATGTTCTTCTAGCTGGACTGCCTTGTCCGGCCTCAGTGGAAGAAGATATGTCTAACCTCACAGAGACTCAGTGTGCCAGGGTGGAGGGATACCAAGAAGGGCCTCCACCCACTCAGAACAGAAGCAGAGGTGGGGTATGGGGGAAAGGATTGCGGGAAGGGGTGACAGGGAAGGGGCAATGAGTGTGATGAAAGTGAATGTCTTAGTCAGGGTTCTCTAGAGTCACAGAATTTATGATAGTCTCTATGTAGTAAAGGGATTTATTGATGACTTACAGTTTGTAGTCCAACTCCCAACAATCAACTCCCAACAACAGTCACGGCAGCAGCTGTGAATGGAAGTCCAAGGATCCAGCAGTTGCTCAGTCCCACAAGGCAAACAGGCGAAGCAGAAAGAGCCTTTCTTCTTCCAATGTCTTTATATAGGTCTCCCAGCAAAAAGTGTGGCCCAGGTTAAAGGTGTGTACCACCACACCTTTAACCCCAGATGACCTTGCTTGAACTCGTAGATCTTCCAGTCTTCATCTTCTAGGATTCACAGCCACTATGCCACCACACCCTTAATCCCAGATGATCTTGAACTCAGAGCTTTCTATGTTAATCCTATGGGATTCATAGCCACTATTCCTCAAGGTCTCCATGTCAAGATTCAGGTCAGAAACTTGTATCTCTCAGCCTCTAGATTAGGGCCAGAGGTGAGCCTTCTAATTCTGGATTGTAGTTCATTTCAGACATAGCCAAGTTGACAACCAGGAATAGCCACTACAGTGAATAAGTTAGTTAGTTAGTTAGTTAGTTAGTTAGTTAGTTAGTTAGTTAGTTAAGTTTTTAAAAAAAAAATTTACCATACCTTTTAAAAGTGTCCCACATAAGATCAAGACACCCTTTGACTTTTAGTACTATATCCTTGTTCCCTGGGGCAGCCTAATAAGCATGCATCTCTGCATGTTTGTTAAAGAAACAAACAAATAATCTCTTTATCTGGCAGGAGGGAATTTGGGAGGGCTGGGAGGTTGGGGGTGGAGAGAAGACACATCCTGTGTATGAGAGTAGGTGAGGATGTTTCTACATACAGGCCAGCAGTAAGCATCTGGTGTCTTCCTCAATCACTCTCCACCTTAGATTTTGACAAATTCTCTAAGACTGGAGCTCACCAGATTTACAGGACTAGGTGGCCCCAAGCCCCAGGGAACATCTTTACCTACTTCCCCTGTGCCTGAGATAATATGTGTGCCCAACTATTTTGTATCATGGGGATCAAACCCAAAACCTTGTATTCACTTGTGCAACAAGCACTTTATTTGCCAACTAAGCCAAAACCCAAGCTCTGGTTTTTTACTTTTGTTTTTGTTTTTATAGAAGTAACTCATGTTCCCTTGAAGGAGTGTCTTGGAATACATTTTGAAGAAACTGCATGGACAAAAAGAACTTTCAATATGTTCACAGAGCCAAACTTAAAGCTTACTGGGACCAGGCTGGGTAAAGATCCACAGTGCGAAGAAAGGGGCATTTAATAATGGCCGGCAAGAGCTTGGAAATAATTAAATCCTGTTTAGATGACAGACAGGGATGCTGAGCAGATGTCCACATCTTGCGAAGCTATCTACTTCAGGAATATCTATCTCTGCCAGACACCGGCAGGCCAATAAAGCCTTCCACGAAAGACAGACACTCTTCTAAGATGGCTACATCCCCCACACCTACCTCCAGTACAGTATATGTAAATCAACAAATTCCAAATACTTTGGTCTGCTTAGCTTTAGCAGCAATTCTTTCTTTGGCCCTGTACATCAATCTTTGAGGGTCTTTCCATCTCGTAGGTTGTCTCTGAAGATGCCCTATCTCACCATAGCAGGGCTGTTTTCAGACTGTCTTAGAGAACACTGGAGATATTTAACTATTGACCGTACTCTGCCTACGTTGTAACAGTCTTCAGCTTTCATTTATCTTTTATTAAATTCAACTTTCTCCAGCAAAAATCTTCTTTGTATCTCCCTCATTCTCATGTGTCACCTCTCCCATTTCCTGGATCTTTATTTAAACTGTTGATAGAAATTTCCCCCCTTGATGAATTTTGATCTCATTTTTCGAAAACAGCATACAGTACATAATTCTTGTCTCCAAGTTCTTACTGACTCTCTCTAAATTGCATTCTCAGGAGGAACAGGCTCATTTCTCCCAGTTGAGTCTATTTAGTCAATACAGGGTCAAAAAGCCTGGGATATTGAGATTTATGGGAGCTCCTTCATACAGTTCTGCAGTAAATTCCTCTAATACATCTACACACATTACAGAACTGGATTCTGCTTTTCTGGACCTCCTAACAGCAGATGTTGACAAAAAAGCCATCTCTCTGTCAGCACCACACCCAGCTAAACTTCTGTGAATTCAGTACAGGGATTGCTGGGAGATTTGTGTTTGAGTTTTTGCTTGGTTGTTTCTGCTCAACTCCAGGAGTTCAGTGTTTGCTTCCTTTTGAAGGAAAGTGGTGGAAAAATAGACTTTTTATTGGTGGCTTCTTGTAGTCTTAGTGTCTTACCAAAACTAATAGATCCCAATCTCAGCCCTTCCAAGACCTGACACTAAGAGACCACACTTCATGGTTCTGTCACCAAACTTTATCTCAACAGCCATCTTCATCAATATCCTTTCTGCTCAGCTAGGGGAGTGAGTAAGAAAGGGGTAGCATGTCCCAAAGAGTATGCCTTATGGTCAGAATTCTACAAGCTTCCATAAGACAGAAAACAAGGGGGCAGAATTAAAGATGGGATGCCCCTGTGCACATTTCATCCTCTGGTACATCATTATATAACTTCCTAAAGGACATCATCCTGAGATCCTGCCATAAGGTAGTCTGTGATGACATCATAATCCAGAAGCTTCTGGAAACATGGTTAAATCAATATACTCAACAACTCTTCAAAATATTATTAAGCTAACCAACTCAAAATCATCTAAATAGCATTGCCAAGAAATGGGAAATAAATGTCATCGCACCCCTAAGTTTAGTTGAGGAGTTGGTCTGTAAATCAAGCTTTGTATAGAGATTTGATCTCTGGGCATCAAAAGAAAGGAAAGAATATTGTCACCTTTTGCAAAAGTGAAGGCTCAACTCAACCTAATATGCATTTCCTAAGTACTTACCCTGATCAGTATACACAGATGGTATAGACACAAAATGCATATGGTAGTCTGTGTTTTCAAGGAGTCTCTGATCAACATGGAGAAACAGTAACAAATAACTAAATACTGTTTGACTCTGAGGTAGTAGGAGTTGGCAGGTAGGAGGGTGCAGAGCATGCAGAAGGGCTTTTCACCCACGGGAGAATTCTGAAGATGCAACAACAGGGAGAAGCAGCACTCAGACTGCCAGTCTAAGAAGTCTATAATCCTTACCCAAAGGGAGCACAGGGGAGCATGCCCAGTCAAACATTTTAAGAATTGCCCTCAGAAGTCAAGAGGATAACAATTATGATAGAAATTAAAATGAGTCTTTGAACCGTCAAAGCACAAAAATGTGATGTGTGTCTGCGTGTGTGCACTTGTGTGTGAATGTATGAATGCACATGTACATGCTTGCTAGAAGTACCCAGAACCCACATAGGATGAGAACTACTATAGCAAGATGTCCTCTGACCTACACACACACACACACACACACACACACACACACACATATATATATACACACATATACACACATACACATACTGGCATGCACACACACAAATAAATGATAGATAGATAGATAGATAGATAGATAGATAGATAGATAGATAGATAGATAGA
>JADRCD010230012.1:0-12116 GCA_019843815.1 Montemys delectorum | reverse complement strand
TCTCTCTCTCTCTCTCTCCTCTCTCTCCCCCCCCTCCCTCTTCCTAAATCCAAGCAGATTCTATTTCTAGACACATACTCGAGCGCGCGCGCACACACACACACACACACACACACACACACATAGTGGTTCCAACTGAGGTATAAGCAGACTGTGATGATAAAGTTCTTCCCTGGAGATAGAGAACTTCCATTTGCAGAAAAATGAAGCAGGACGAGAAAAAGGATGGAAAGAACCATCCGTCTGTCCCCTGGGCGAGGTTTACAAAATCAGTTAAATCCACCATTTCAAGGTTAAGGCAGGAGACAAACACATAGGGTGCTATAAAGATGGTGTCCCTTTGGGCACCAAGGCATAGATTATGTCAAGCCCAGGGCAAAGTGGGATGCACAGTGGGTACCCATCACTGTAGGGGCTGATGGATTGACAGGCAGACAAATATGAAATGCAAGACTCGCAGCCAGTCCATACCCTGGGTGAAATCCCATTAAAGCAGACATCAAAGTTCGTATGGAAGGAATAGAAAGTTAAACACAGAGAGGCAGCTAGCCTCAGGGCTGAGAAGGGATGGCTGCAGCCTGATGTGGGAAGCAGAGGAGGACGTTAACACGCTATGAACGGCTCCAAGCTTCTTCCCACCAGTGGCTGGTTCTGTAACACCCACCCCAAGGGTTATGGAGACCTAGTGTGGCATCCTAGTCCACAGCCTTGGTGTCACAGCTTGCCATAAGAAGCACTCATCTGTCCTGTACTCTGTGTTCCACTAAGGGCCTTGGGTATAGTTCATTTTGTTCTCTCAAATTGGAGTGCCATCAAGTTCACCTCACAGACGCAGAAACGTAGGTCAAAAGAATTTAGTTGCCTATCCAAAATTGAAGTTGGTCTAGTGACATCCTGTTTACACACACACACACACACACACATACAATGTAAATAAAAATAAATGAAAGCTGGGTGTGGTGATGCACACTTAACAAGCCTAGCACTGGGAAGAAAAAAGCAGGAGAATCCTGGGTCCACTGGCCAGCTAGCCTAGCCTAGTTCCAGGTAAGTGATCCTGTCCCCAGAACTGAAATCAACAGTATGTGTGGCCCAGCCCTCTGGCTTCCATGTGTCCCTGAACACACAAGCATGCAGACACAGATAGCATTAAAAATAGTATACAGTGAATGACAAGGGTTCCAGCCTATACTGTTTCATTATTTCAAACTTTAATTGCTGTCTTGACTCTGCCAATATCACAAGTGCTCTGGGTCCTCCTGACCTACACCTCACGCCTGGGAAGGAAGAGCACACACAGGTCCTACTCCTTAGTCACAGATCCCCAGTGGCGAGTCCCTCTGAGCCTGACCTCCTCCTCATACCACTTCGGGAAGTTGTGCTTATAATCAGTGGTGCCAATCCATTCTTAAAGATGGACACCGTGGGCACCTGCAGTTAGTGGTGGCAAAGGAGGAAGCAGCCATCAAATGTCATTTCTCCAGGAGTGGGAACAAAGTAGGACAAGAACACCACTATCCCCTTTTGCCATAGGTGCCCATTCTCTTATTCCCATGACAACTTGAAAGAGCTCTCCCTGCAACCACACTGTGAACACACACATGCCCGCATACAGCTGAGGATGCACCACTAGTTGGGCTCCTTAGGGACTCAAGATGAAAGGAGATCTTAGCAATAAATCTCCACCTAACAAGGGGCTTCACCTCTCTCAGCCACCTATAAAAATCCCCTTCCAGTACACAAATGTTAGCGCGTGTGCACACACACACACACACACACACACACACACACATACACACATTCAACTATTGACCCTGATGGAATCCAGTGTGAGGGTTAAAAGGGAAGACACTATCAACCCTGTTCAGCTCTGGATTATTTGACTTAGCATAAATATTTGTTATAGATTTGAGAATTGTACCAGAATCAAAAGCAAGAGTCTTGGTCAATGTTTTACCAATGCTGAAACAAAGCATTTGAGATTACGTCCTTAACAAAGAGCAGAAGGGTGGGGCTAGCTCAATGGCTTGACCAGTAAAAGCACTTACTGAGCTGCATGCTGGAAACTCATAGAAAAAGCCAGATGCAATGGCATGCAATAGCAGCCTCCAGCAAGACTGTAAGTGGAGACAGAATTGCCCTGTTGTCACAGGCCAGCGAGCCTGGAACACTCAAAGAAGCAGAAACAAAAGACATGCTACCTCAAAACAAGCTAAGAGGACAGACTTTTGGAATTTGCCCTCTGACCTCCACATGCTCAATGTTAACATATGTATTCACATATACACCACACACACACACACACACACACACACACACACACACACACACAAATGCTAGTAATAACATTAACAATAATTTTAAACTCATAATAAAACATAGAATGGAGTTTCTTTTAGGGGGTGTTCATGTGTGTGTGTCCATGATGTGTGGGCAGGCATACATGTATGTATTTATATAGAGAGCTACAGACCAACACTGGGTGTCATTCCTCAGGCACCATCCTCCTTGTTTTGTGAGACAGGGTCTCTCACTGGTAAGGAACGCGCTGGTTAGGTTAGGCTGGCTGACCAGTGAACCCCAGCGATCTGCCTTCTCTATTCCCCCAGTGATGTGACTCTAAATGTCCAGGCCTTTTTCCCATGGGTTCTAGGAAGCAAACTCCACCCCTTATGTTTATGTAGGGAGAACTTTAGCTACTGACACATCTCACCAGCCCCTTGGCGTTTCATTTCCAGGAGAAAAGTGAAAAACTGCCTGTTCATCCCAGACAGGATGCCAACTGATACCAAAGCAGCAATTCTATCAAAGTTCAAACTGGCAAACCTATGAGTTTATTGGGATAGCTTACAGGGGTACACTAGCTTACAGGCACATAGATGACTCAAAGGCTGTATAACACCAAAATCTTCACTCCAGTGTGGCTGGCAACATACATACAAAAGCTACAACGCTCACAGCTCTCTCTACAACTTTCAGAAAGCAGGACGGGTTAGAGGCTCTCTCTCAAAACTAAGATGGATGGCATTCCTGGGATTAACACTCATGGTGATTCTGTGCTCTCCACTTACATAGGCACAGATGCACACACACACACACACACACACACACACACACATATACACAAACACACACACATACACAAACACACACACACATACACAAACACACACACATACACAAACACACACACACACACAAATACACATATATGACTTCATAGCTACCAAGAGCATGCACACACTTTGGAACTCGAATCTTTTTCTCGTGGCATAATGTGTCGCATTTCTTCATCGTTTTGACCAGAGTTCACACTCATCCTTTAAAAATTAAGACTGCCTCGTACATTCTGGAGATGAAAAATGAGACTTTAAATAAGCCCAGATGAGTCTGTGGAGCATCCCCCATGATGACTCTCTTTCATTCACTAATTTCTTTGTTTGTTGAATCATTCATGGGACAGACATTAACCCTCTGACTGTTCTGGGGCCAGAAAGTATATCCCAGTGGTAGAATGGCTGCCTAATGTCTGCTTGGTTCAGTCCCTGGCATCACAAACCATCACTCCAACAAAACCCAGCAAGCTTCATTGCTGCTTTGCCAGGCACTCATGGAGCAAGGAGACACAGCACTTCCCTACCCTTGCTCTCTTAGCCGGGCGTTTCCACTGCTATGATGAGTCACTATCTGGAAGCAACTTGAATAGAAAGGCGTTTATTTCCGCTTACAGCTTGGAGTCTATTATTTCCGGAAAGGCAGGCTAAGAACCTGAATGCGGAACGCACATAGCTATGTGCTATGTGAAAAAGCTGACACGGCTCCATCCCCGGCTCCTTCCAGTCTTACCGGTTTCCAGGGCAGGATCTAAGACTTCACCACCTTTAGGATCTGATAGGGACGTTGGACATTGGCCCATGGCGCTCACTTCCAAGTCACTCAGGCTACCTGCTGCCAGCCTGAAACATCCATAGAAGGGGTGTTGCTAACTGGCTTGCTCCTCCTGGCACTCAGTACCAACTCCCAAGTGGTAGCATCACCTACAGTGAGGCGGGCCCTTCCGATCAGCCACCAATCAAGAAAAGGCAGGCTTGTCCATGGGCTAATCTGGCAAGGACTTTTTTTTTTAACTGAGGTACCCTCTTTCCAGATGACTCTAGCTGGTCAATATAAAACTAGTTTGCTCACTGGACAAGCTTAGCAAGCCCTCCAAACCCGAGTATTGGGAAATCTTGACTTTCCTCTCCCTGCTGTCTCTACCCAGGTACCAGGTACTTAGAAGAACAAAGCTTAACCAGCCACTTTGTCTCAATGCACTAGGGCATTCCCGGTCCTCCATTTATCCTGCCAGCAGCCTGCTCAAGTATTAACAGATATCAATCTAATATATTGTGCTGCAAGTACCATTATTTTCTTCTCAATCTATTTTACCTGCCAACTCTCCCAGGGGCAGATCGGGGAAAAAAATGTGGTAATTATATATTGATATAGTGTAGGCTCGGGTTATATACAGGGCCCAGTGCACTTGGCTTCCTTATTAACCAGCTAAAAATGTACTCGGCAGGGTCCTTTCTGACTCCTTAAGAAATCTCTAAGGCTGAGCTGTTATTTTGCTGTTTCTGATTTTTCTCCTTGTTTGTAAAATTGTCCTCCTTTGCCGGGACCTCACAGGTACCATCCCAAGGCAGGGGTTTGAGGCACGACCCCGGTGTCATCCTCATTCAGCAAGGTTTCATCCGAAGTCAGTTGCTAGCTTCAGCCAATGGGCAATTTCTGAACAAAGACACAGTACAGCTCCCCTGGGCTGGCTGCCTGGTCCCTGCACTACCTAATTAAGAACAAGTTACTCAGCATGAAAAGTTCTTATTAGGAAAGGGTCATTGTACCATCACTTGTGGGCCTTTAGACAAAATAAATTACCTTATTGTAAAGGAACACAGAAATCTTTGAGTGTAAAGGCAGAACTGGAAAGATTAAAAAAAAAAAAACAACCCATGAAGAAGGCACAGGTAACCAGGACATTGCTTGGACCACTCTTGGTCTTTACTTGGTCAGTGTCTTAGTTAGGATTTCCATAGCCGTGACAAGATACCATGATCAAGGCAACTCTTATAACGGACATTAAATTGGGGCTGGCTTATTCTGAGGTGTAGCTGGAGGAGCTGAGAGGTCTAGATCTTGTTCTGAAGGCAAACAGAAGATTGTCTCACGGGCAGCTAGGAGGAGGGTCTCAGAGCCCATCCCACAGGGACATAACTTCCTCCAACAAGGCCACACCTCCTAGGAGTGCCACTCCTGAGCCAAGCATAGTCAAACCATCCATATGATAGTTTGGATGTGAAATGTCCCCACCCCAGCCTCGTGTGCCTGAATATCAGGTCCCCCGCTGGCGGGTAATGGAACCTTCAGGAGGCAGAGTCTCTGTGGAGGAAGTGGGTCACTGTTGATAGGCCTTAAGGTTTTATAGCCTGGCCCCCGTTCTTGTTCATTTCCTGCCCCCTGATTGTGAAGCAAGGCGGGCGGCTGCCTCCTGCTCCTGCTGCCATGGTGTTCCACAACCAGCTACAAGGCAGAGGGGACTCCTCTTCCATCAGGATGCTCCACCATGATCAGAAAACCAGCTAGGGCAGCAGGTTTGTCCCGAGGCCCTAAGTAGCGAGAGAAAGGCCCATTCTTAAAGGAAAGACACTGACGCTTGCAGTGGGGATCAAAGTGGAGAAGCCAAGGTGTTCCTGTTCCTCCGGACGGACGAGGTTACCCACACAGATCGTAAAGCTAAGAGAAATGTGAGACAGCCAAGGAACTCACACATGGAGGAGCCAGGTTGTTGTCTCCTCCAAGGGTGCCTGGTCCCTCAGCATTTCCTGTGGGCAAGGTAAATTCAAATCCCACCGGGGCTTCACCCTTCCCAACTTTCCTGACCTCAGCTCTCCACTCACCCAGCCACACAGTAGGCAAGGCTGATAGGGAACCGGCTGCTGGACCAGCGAGCGGTCTAGCCTGTATTCTGTCAGCTCCCCTCTCAAGGTCCCGTGGGGAGAAGCAGACTTAGGAAGGAGTGCCTCCGGGAGACCATTGTGCCTCACCCAGCCGTGACGGTGGCGGCACTCACCAAGAGCTGCGAAGTCGGCTGTTTTCTTCTACACTGTTCTTATCTCTCCAGAAACATTGTGCTTTGCCAAAAGATTCCCACGAGGTGGCAAAGCAGAATGACTTTGGAGTGAAACTAAGCTGACTTCTGTCAGATAGACTTAGAAGAGGGCACCAAGAGAAGTTTCCCCTTGAAGAAGGCCCTCTGCCAATTAAAAAAAATTCAAGTCCAGAATTCATTATCTAACTTATTAAATATAACCTTTCCCACCACTACCCATTACCCTCCCCTACACACAAATAATAATAATTCTTAGTCAGGGTAACTGTAGCAATAAAGTAATTAGGGGAGCATACTGTCTCCGAATGAAAGTACCAATACTGTAACTTCCAGTTAAATTTAATTACTAGCTAATTTCCTTTACAATAGATGGCCTATTTTTTGAACAATATTCTCAGAAAAGAGATTATGTGCAAGCACAAAACTCTGGCCTATCTTAAGGAAACAGAGCTGAGCTCCCTAATCCACCAGATACAAACAAGAGCGAGAGCAGGGATAAAATACAGCCCCTCCGGGGAGGTAAGTTCTCAGTGCTCCATGCTCAGGCCTCTAACAATGGCAAGATCTGTTAGGCAGATCTGGTGGCCCACATCCAGAGGCCAGACAGCCTCGTGTGTCTGTGATGATTAATATTAACCACCAGCATGATGAAGAGCATCAAGGAGACAGTTCTCAGGGTATGTATATGAGGGAGTTTCTAGGTTGTATTAATCGAGATCAGAAGACCCTTCCTAAATATAGGCAGTACCATTTTTTTTTTTTTTTGGACTGAAGACCTGAACTGAATAAAAAGAGAGATCAATTTGAACTTGCATTATAATGTCCCCGCTATGATGGACTGTCCCCATAAAGAGTAACCCAGGAAATCCTTCCTTTCTCAAGTTGCTTTTGTCACAGCATCAAGAAAATGAATTAGTACAAGGACTGAGTATGAGCCAACCTATGCATGTGGATATCGCCTCCTTACATGCAGGTCTCACAGAAGTGCCCAAAGTCTTCAGTGCCAGGATGAGAATGGGTCACTGGCCCAGAGAATTCCTGAACACTGGGAGCCAGAGTACAGAGGACCCTAATGTCACACAAAATTGTCAACCTAACAACAAATCAGGAAGATGCATCCAGGATGCTTCTGATTTGTCTGATTTCTTAACAAAGTGGTCCCAGGCTGCACACGGTAAACAACAACTCATGGGTGATGATGGATGGTGAGATACACCATGAGTAAGTGACCGAGGAGTCAGGATCACCCCAGTCTGGAGCAACAGAGTACCCTGCAAGCTGCTATCAGCTTCCTCTCTGTTCACTATTTCTCATATTAACAGTGGGGAGAACATAAACATCCCATACCATATCAGTTACTTCTCTTATTATATAACAAAACACCTAACAAAACGACTCAAGGAAGGGGGGTTTATTCTGGCTCACAGTTTGAGGATTCACACTCTATCGTGGTGAAGAGGAGTAACAGCAGGAGGGTGAGGTCACATGGCTCCCACAGTCCAGAAACAGAGACAAAAAAATTTTTCAGAGTACGCTTTCAACATTCTCTAGAAGGCTGTAAAATGTAGGGGGGGAAATGGATGCATTTCTAAGTGCATATGACCTGCTAAAATTAAATTTAGAAGACATAAATAAATCATCACAAACAATGAGATGAAAGCTATAATTAAAAGTCTACTCAGAAAAAGAAGCCTGGGGCCAGGATGATTCACTCATGAATTCTATCAAACTTTCAAGGAAACTCTAATGTTGATCCTTCTTAATTTGTTCCACAAGATAGAAAGAGATGAAACACTACCAAATTCTATCTGTGGAGTCAATATTATCCTGGTAACAAAATAAGGTAAAGGCCCGACAAAAAGAAAACCACAAATCAATTTCTCTGATGAACATAAATGCAAAAATTATCAACAAAATACTTTCAAACTAAATTCAGAAACGTATCAATATGACCATACATCATGATCAAGTGAGCTTCCTTCCAGAAATGCAAGTTTGGTTCTACATATGTAAATCAATAAATGCAATACACTATATAAATGCACTTAAAGGCAGAAAGCATATAATCAACTTGGTTGGTGCTGAAAAGCATTCAACAAAGTTCAAAGTGCTTTCATGATAAAAATCCTGGAGGCATTAGGGACAGATGGAGCATATCTCAAGATAATGAAGGCGATATATAACAAAGCTACACCAGCGTTATTCTAGACAGAAACAAACTAATAGCGTTTCCCATCCTGTTCCTGATTTTAGAGGAAATGCTTTTTTAAAATAGTTCTTGAAGTATAAAAGCAATTAAAGCAAAGAAAGACAGAAATGGGATGAAAATAGGAAAGGAAGGAGTTAAATTATTGTTATTTGATGATGACATGATTCTATAATTAAAAGAGCCTGTAGATTCTGTATGAAAATTCTTAGGTCTAATAAACACAGTAGAGGTAAAGGATACAAAATCAATATTAACAAACAAAACATTATCCTTCATATATAGAACCCAACAATGAATTTTCTGAAAAGGAGAATATCTCATTCACAGTAGCTGCAAAAAGGGTGTAGCTAGGGATAAGCCTAACCAGATAGATATATCTACAATAAAGACTTCAATATTCTGAAAAGGGAAATAAGATACGACATTACAGGATAGAAAGACCACCAGTGCTGTGGGAATAGCAGCACTGAACTCATGAAAATGGGTATACTACCAAAATTAATTTACAGATCCAATGCAAAAACCTACCAACATTCTGAGGCCATACATACTTTGCAGATCTAGACAAAGATGATCCTAAAATTTCTGTGTTAACACAAAAGAGCACAAACAGCTAAATCAACCCTAAGGTCTAAGCTGATGCAGATATCGCAAGGCCTCTATACTACAGAGCTGTAGTGACAAAGGCACCTGCTATTGGCATAAAAACGGAGCCCTGGAACAGAATATGGGACCTAGAAATAAACTAGATATAGAAATAAACTACAAAGCCACATGCACCTGCTTTTTGCCAAAGGTGGTAAAAATGCACAGTATGGGAAAAGACTATTCAACATAATGATACTGACAAAGCTGTATATCCATCCTAAATAAAATTAGATCCATATCCTTCACCTTGTATAAAAGTCAACCTAATGTGGACCAAGACCAAAATCTAAAACTTGAAATGATAAAACTGTTAAAGAAAAACATTAGGGATTATTCTTCAAGATACTGAGTTAGGCAAGAACTTTCTGAACAAAATTTCAGTCTCAGAAAAACCAACCCTAAAGATCAACAGATCTGACTGTGTGTTTCTGTTCAGCAAAAGAAATTATCAGCAAATGGCTGTCCCAAAGGTTAGAAGAAAGTTTTTCCCAGCTATACTTCAGACAGGGAATAACATCCAAAATTTACAAAGAACTAAAAAAAATAAATAAATAAATAAATAAATAAATAAACACCAAGTAAACAAACTGCCAATCAACAAATGGGCTAGTAAGATAAACAGATAGTTTTCAAAAGAAGGAACATGGATGGCCAGAAGCTATTTTTATAAGTGTGTGGCATTCAAGTCATCAGGAAATTGCAAGGCAAAATCCTTGGAGAATCTGGCCTTATTCTAGCCAGAAATCTAACAATTAATGTTGGAGAAGATGTGCAGAAAGAGGATCCCCTCTTCATTGACGATAAGGGTACAAATTAATACAGCCACTGTGGAAATTGATCTGAAAGTTCCTCAAAAAACTAGATATAGATTTGAAAGTTCCTCAAAAAACTAGATATAGATTTACCATATAATCCAGCTATACCATTCCTAGACACACACACACACACACACACACACACACACAAATAGTGCCTCTACATTTTGCCAAAAAGATATTTGCACATCCATATTTATTATACTCTATTTTTCTAGCAAGATTATATAACCAGCTTAGATGTCCATCAACAGATGAATGGGTAATGAAGCATGGTATACATGCAAAAAAGGAACATTATTCAGCTGTAAATAAAAATAAAATTTTGAAATTTGCAAGAAAAGGAATAGATCTAGAAAACATATCAAGACGATACAATCTCAGAAGGAAAGAAAAAGCACATGTGCGTATACTCGCCTATAGCGTATACATACACCAATGTAAGGAGGTGTAAGTGTGGGTGGAGTATTCCATTTAGGAAGGAGGCTGTTGTACAGGACTACCACCATCTGAGCCCAACTGCCACCATTGCCCTGATCATTGCCATAAGTTTGGCTGGGCCTCATTGGAAAAGACTCCCTCAGCTGGACTTGTTGACTCTTGTCCTTGCCTCCATCAAGGCGGGATGGGCATCCACCTCCTCATCCATCAGATGTGTGCAATGCTGCCCTGATGGCACATGACCTTGGGGAGAGCGATTAGTATACAGACTGGGAAGGTAGGCGGAGGAGCTCCATCTGGGTGGCCATGGAGGCTCCATCATCCATGCTGTCTGAATTGAGGGTATCCGTACCTCTGCCCGTCACCCATGGGTAGGTAAGCTTAATAAATTAATGGGTTTCCCAGAGCGATCCCTGTGTGGGATAATACTTCTGCTTTGTCATTAGGACTTTTGTAGGAGGGGTAGATATTAGCATTAGGCAAAGAGAGGGTGCTATTAGATGATGAGGAAGGACAGAATCCAAGCAAAAGGACACAGGAGTCATAAAGAAGATATCAAGCTAATCCTGTTCTAGTTTCAACTCTGTCACAGGTTTTCACTTTCACGTTGGGTATGTGAATTCAACTTTCTGCATGTTGACGCAGTAACAATGACGTCTGTATTTTATAAGAATCCAACGCCTGTTACTCCTTTGAGTGATTGTGAAAACAGACTTTCTTTTCCATTCCATTGCCCATTCATGCAACAGGAATTAAACAGGATCATTTTGCTCAAAAAGCTGGAGGAAAGCATTTGGAAGGTTTTCACCATAAAGAAATGATGGAAGTTTGGGGAGAGAGACAGATTCGACCCTGAGTAACATGTTCATATGTTGATGGATCAACTAGTACATATCCCATTATGTAGAGTTTGTATGTCATCAGTTACATCAATTTAATTTTTTAAAAAAAAAAGGAAGAGAGAGATGAAGGCTGGTGCTCATCTCTTAATATTAAGTCTAGAAGCTGAGCCAACATTCAGGATGGATCTTCCCATCTCAACTAATCCAATCTAGAAAACACCTTGTAGGTATGCCCAGAGGCTTGTCATGTGGAGAATTCTACACCCTTCTCAAGCCGATAACCAACATTAGCCATCACGTGTACTCAACTAGCCCACAGCTTAGGGTGGAACAAACATACAGAGATAAATGATGGCAATTCATGCTCTGGCAGAAGAGTGTAAGTGGGATGTCAGGGTACAGGGAGGCAGGGGGAAGACTGAGACAAGAAAAGTCAGGATGACTTCCCAGAGTCCAGCATATTGAAGCTTAGCTCTCACGCAGAAAGAAATCAGAGGTGTCCAGGGATTGAAAGCACAAGAGAGAGATGCCAAGGAAAAGCACCTTCCAAAGCCAAAGCTACAGACAGCGCCCTAGAAGCCTAGAAGCTGTGGGATCCCTAGGAGATGCGAGCACCAAGAGGCTGATGCAGAGTCAAGGCCAACAAGGGCCCAGGGTAGTGCTCACCCGACTTGTCAGGCCATGCAGGGATGTGGACAGGTCTGAGGTGGCCCACTGACAAGCCCAGATCTGGGTTTCAGGATGATCCCAAAGAAATGACCTGACATCTGGGGATTGCAAAAGAGAAAAGTACTGCTTAAGCACATCATAAAAACAGAAGGGAGGACTGATGAAAACCACTGTGGGGTCTGGAGAGATGGATCAGTCAGCGAACTGCTTGCCAGGCAGACACGAAGACCTAGGTTTAATCTCCACATAAAAGTTTAATTTAGTGGCATATCTTGTAATCTTATATTCCTGAAGCTCACTAGTCAGCCTGTCTATTAAACCAGTGAGAACCTGGCTCAGTGAGA
>JADRCD010230011.1:0-31554 GCA_019843815.1 Montemys delectorum | reverse complement strand
TCATGCATTGTATTTTTTAAAATGTTGAATTTAAGGTACTTTTGTAATACATGAGTAGATATATCAACCGAGGGGAATGCCAGGGCTATAGATAGAAACTGTGAAGTGGTTATTATGTAGATGATAATTGAAACTGTAGTGACAACATTGCTTAAGAAAACTGCATAACAGAGGAGAGCTCTGGAAATTCGTCTATCTCATTAGCTCAGTAAGAGGACAAGAGCCAGGGAGTCAAGGAGGATTTGCTGAGATTAAAACCTTGTACCAAACCAGGAAGAATCTGCAGTGTAGAAAACAATCAGGGTGTTAAGTGTGGGGGAATTTTGAAGTGCTTGGTTTGTTTCCACGCAGACTGTCCATGATCTGAAATACTTACTTTGTCTAGAGGAACAGGAACAGAAGCTAAATATGTAATGGATTGAGGAGTGAGTGGCAGGCCAAATGAAGATGCTGAGAAAGGTAACATTTTCAAGATGCTGTCCTAGGAATGGGAAAGAGGAGTCAAGTGGTAGTGGCAAGAAAAGTCTAAGGAACCTTTCGCTTTTTTCTTAAAGCATAAAGAGTTGAGTATGCTCAAATATAGCCAGAAATAGGAACAGTGCTAGATATTGATGACCGAGTTTGTAATCCATTTGAGTTAAGATCAGTTAAGAGATTTTAAATTTTCACCCATTACATTTTCTTCCTGTATATTTGGTCCTTAATGAAATCCATTTATTAAAGAAATATTTGCTGAGCATCTTCTATGTGACAGGCTACAATCTAAGTTTTCATAATATGTCAGGATTATTTGTTGGAATGCAAAAAAAAAAAAAAAAAAAAAAAAAAAAAAACAAAAGAAAGAAAAAGAAAATGTTGTGCGTGATAGCGGGTCTGAGGTAAAATCAATAATTTTGTTTTGACCATGCCTATGGAGATGTGTCTGGATTAACTGTGTAGAATAGTTAGGTAGCCTACTGAAGCTTTCTGAAGAATAAACATGCATGGGATAGAAGCCTTTGCATCTGCATTGTCGTAACCCTGGGCACTGTGTGCTTGACCTACTTTTAAATACTCATGTGAATTCATTAGTTTCGTTGTATTGGTGAATTCTGCCACTAATCTCATCTTACGGGTGCCAAAATGAAACGATTTTAAACAACTTATTTACAGTCAGACAGCTAATAAAAAGCACCTAGGATTCTGTTGCAGGAAGTCTGACTTCTGAGATAAAATGTGAGCCTCTGTCTGGTCTGTAACAGACATGGTGTTCTTGTAACTTAGTAATATCTAATGTGGTCCAAGATTAAACTAAAGTTGGCATGTGTTGCTGTGCTGGAGAGAATGTGTCTACAAAGGTAGGACCCGTGGTTGAGAAAGTTTATACTGGAGGAGGCCATCGAGACCAAAACAGATGTGGTGCTATTGTATGGTAGAATAACAGCTTTGAACTTTGTCTAAAAGGACTATGGAAAATAATTCATTTTTAAATCGTGTACATATGTGTTGCTTACAGTCTCACCACAAAGAGCCGTCCATCATTTGTGTGCACCAGGAGCTTCAAAACACAAAACCACGCAACAGTACTGAGAAGTAAATGTTTACATTCTATAGAATTTTCCAGACATTTTCAGTCGTGACACTTGTCTAGGAAAGAAAGGTTAGTTGAGCTGTCATTTTTATAGAGCTCATCCCAGTTTCCAAGGAATGTTCCAGTGACCCAGACCATGTCATCTTCCGAGCTGGAAAATAAAGCTGCATTCTCAGGCCAGAGAGCACTTCCCTCCCTGGAAATTCACTGTGTGATATGGAGAACATCAGAAAACAGATTGCAGTTATTAAAGTCCACAAGCTTACATAGAATCTGGGGTTTAGTGATATTTGGTAAACCATCATTAATAAAAAATGTATCCATACCACAGAGAGTACCTATCATTTGTTAGATACTCAATTTGAGAGTTTGATGCTGACTAGAGTTAAGAACTTTATAGCAAAGCTGCCTCCTTGTAAAACAGAATGAGCCCCTGCAGGTGCCTACCTGCTTGCGTGGATCTTCTTGTTAATCTTTTAATGTCACATTCACTGGAACGTGACCTGTGGAATTTCTTAGAAGCCTGGAGTTCATCAACAGAGGTTTTTCCTGTTTCTGCCAGATGCAAAGGGCACATCTTATGTGGGATGCTTAATTCCTCAGGTTGAAGATCTCAGGCATAGGTAATGCCAACCCCATGGGCAAAGCTGTTTGAGGCCAACACCAGGGTTATAAATTCTCAAAGGACCAGTTTCTTCCTCCTACTACTAAGACAAGGTCAAGCAAGCAAATTTCTTAATATCACTCTATTTGGTTTAGATTTTTTCTAGTATTTTCCCTACATTGAGAATGTAGCCTCTCACCTTTTCTGGGATGGTTTCTTCTTCTTTTTTCTTTCTAAGGGCTGGCCCTAGGCTTCATCTTTACTCCAGGGACTCTGTGTACCCTTCAACAATAAAACATAAGGTCACGTTCTTGCTTCTTTGGGGATTGTGTGACATTACTTTTCTATACTTACTTCCATAGAAACTTGGGGATGCAAATAAAGAGACTTTAAATTTTGTCTTCTGTACTTTTAAGTTTGGTAAATTATGCATGTTATTGTAAATGAAGGTGCTAAGTATGGTCTGTTGATTAAGTTACCTAATCTCAGCAGCTCTGTAGAGTTGGTGTTACAGGGCCTGGAAGTTTGTGTAGCTCATCTACTTTTAAGCAGCCAGGAGGAATTTCTTTCAGAGTTTGATCCCAAGCGTCCCAACTTTAGACCATACCAAACATCTCCATTGTAGCAAAGTCATCTTAAGAGAATATAACTTGTGTTTAGTCTGTTGTATTCTTAACAGAACAAATGAACGTAGTGGTATGGAAGGAATGGAAGAGGATGGATGGATGGATGGATGGATGGATGGATGGATGGATGGATGGATAGAAGGATGGGTAGAAGGATGGATGGATGAGTAGATGAATAGATGGGTGGGTAAGTGAGTGAGTGGGTGGGTAGGTGGGTGGATGGATGGGTGGATGGGTGAATGGATGATGAATAGATGGGTAGGTAAGTGGGTAGGTGGATGAATGGAGGGATGGATATAAAATACCTCAATATATAGCCCAACAGAAGAACTAAATAGCAACACCAAGTGTTAACTAATCTAGCTAATAAATAAATAAATAACTACTATTTATTTGAACAAATCTAAAAAGACAGGGGAAGAGAGGGAATATTTTCTATTGGAGATTACAGAATTAATTCTGCAGTGTCCTGTAGAGCCTGTGCTTTGGTTTGGGGCCGTGTGTGTCTGCACACATTAAGTTTTGTTTTCCTGTAGTTGGTGTGTATTAATGTTTGGAGTAAAGGGATAAGACAGTAGGGAGTTTGGAAGCACACAGCGCTCTGTGATGTCATCCTTCTAACTCCTGACGGTAGGCAGGATACTGAGGCCCAGGGAGGCCTCTAGTTCCTCTCCTTAAGACCAGAAGACAGTATTGATTGCAGCTTTATTCCCTGCCCCAACACCAAAACCCCTGAAAAGTTGATATCCGCAAACCTTCTATAACATTCTGTATACATGCCTTCCTAGTGGCACTTCATGTATAGGAAAGTTAATATTACAGTTACAGATGTGTACTTTTAATCAACCACTGTATTTTGGGTGCTATGGACAGTGGGCTAAGGATATTTATAAAAGTGTTTCTCTTTTCTCCTATTTAATTTTGGAAATATTGAGTCAGCTACTCAATTTAGTCTTTCTGGATCAGATGGGAAGAATAGGTGGCCTTTTATCTTTATATTTAAGATCCAATGTATTATGTAATGGGTTTTGCCCCAAACAGGAAAGATGCCTTAAACTTAAACAAGAGACAACAGGCTGTCAGCTTTACTCTGTATGTTCTCTGAAGGTTTATCAGGGTCAATTGAGGAATATTAGATTTGGATTTACAGCTTAATGAAGATGTTTATATAGCCAATCACATAGGTTGCATTGGGAAAGTTGTGTGCATATTAGGCATAAATTGACCATGCCAGAGCGAGAGTGATAACCTGGCATCCCTCGTACTGTTTGGGTTCACCTTTCCATTTCTACTGCCTTTCAAGTTTCCTGACCACAGGTCTGCAACCTCATCCAGCACAGCATTGTGGGTATTTGAACAGGCAATCTCTCTGACTTCACAACTTTCTGACCTCCTGCCCCTACCCAGTTTCCCCTTTGCCTTCATTAGCAGGGAAAACCACCTTGCTCATCCTCTCTGCTCCTCCTCATTATAACAAATGCAAAGGTTAACATAAAGGAAAAGACAGCCTTTAAGAAGAGCTCCTTGGAGTGTGAGCTTGCGAAAGTCGGGGATTTGATAGCACACACTTACCCCACCTTCCCCACTAAGGACAGTATCTTTCACTTTAATTAGTCCCTATCGAGGTTCATTTGAGCACCTCTCCGTCTCTGTTTTCTAAGCCAGTGTTCTCAGCCAGCACATGAGCATCCCTAACAGATTTGGAAAACTTCCATGTCGGATCGCTGTCAGCTGAGTTTCCCCTCAAAGATTTACTCTTGTGAGCAATCTCCGAGGAACTACGCAATAGCGGGGAGTTGTTGTTTCCCATAAGAGTCACGGTTTTTAGAAAGGACGAATGGTAAGATGCTACCCAGTTTCACAAGTACAGTGAAAGAACTCTGTCACATGGCTAAAATAAAATTGAGACAAAGTTAATGCAGCAGTAACAGCAGCATCAAGGAAGTATTTGTTTGGTGCTCCTATTGGAGCATCTGTTTCTTTAGCTTTGAAAGAATTCATTAATAGAGGATAAGGCTATATAGCTTACTCATTAACAGAGTGCTCGTAGAACATGCACAGGGTTTGCTTGCCCAGCACCACACGACATCATCGTTAACAAGTAATACACAGTTTTGGATGGAGGATTTGTCAGCATCCATACCTTTATAATACATCTCATCTTGACCTGAGCTTCGGGTCTCCTGCCGTGTCCACATTCCAAGCCACGGACTGTGGTCTCCTTCCTGTAGCTCCTTCCAGGCATGACTCCCAGCATTTTAGGGTAGCGTTTCTCAACCTGTGAGTCGAAACTCCTTTGGGGGACCTGTATCAGCTATCCTGCATATGAGGTATTCAGATAACCATCCATAACAGTAGCCAAGTGCTTTTATGAAGTAGTAGTGAAGATAGTTTTATGGCTCAGGGTCCCCTCACGTGAGGAACTGTATTCAGGGGTCGCAGCATCAGGAAGGTTGAGAACCGCTACTTTAGGGTGTTTGGAGATCAGAACTCTGTTCTTGCTGGTTCTATGTTTGGGTCTTCCCAAGACGCTACAGAGCCTGGCCTTTGCCTCACTTTCCAGGCTTGTGTTATCTGTTCTGTCTTCACTTTTACCCTCTGGCCTTGTTTGAATTTAAAAAAATACCAAGGTCTCTCTCCTCAAAGATGTCCAAGAGTCCGTTCACACTTCCTGCAAGGCTCTGACCATCTTGCTTCTGTAGAGGGCCTTCCTCTGTCCTTATTTCTCAGCTTGACATTAATTTTAAACAGGAATGTTAAGGGTTAATACAGATATCACCTGCACAAAAGGATCTTCTTTGTACTCTAAACATGGGGTGTGCTCCCCACACTACATTCCTTTGCCCTGTGTGGCTCATCCCAAAGCAATTATAATAATTTATTTGATTTTTGTTACTTGTTCTCTCTCGGCACACTGAGAGCAGATAGATAAGAATGGCTTTTTATCTTGTTTGTCACTGAACACCTAGCACCCAGTACTCCACTGTTTAACACAATTGTTTACTCTCTGAAACGCCCACACTGTTCAAGTAGCAGCAGTAGGGTGAAAAATCCAAAGAAGGAAGAGAGACTACTGGAGAGTTAATCTATCCGCAGACCATTCTGAGGCTAAGTGGGTAGCTTATGGGCAATAAACAGTCTCTGTGATTGCCTGCTTGCATAGATAACTCTGAAAGCTCTCCACATCAGAGTCTGTGTGTATAGGCACATGTGTATCTGAATGTATAGTATTAAAAGTCTCTTACTCATTTAATTAATTGTAGGTAGTTAGAATCTGCTCGTCGTGACAACCGCTGAGTTGATATTACTGTGTTAGTTTTCCAAATCTCGAGTTTGCCTGTTGTCACAGAATAAATCTCCCCCAATTTCTTCAGAGTCTCCTTGCCTAATCCTCGAGGCCAAACAGGGATGGTGTCCAGCAACTCCTTCCATCTTCGAGTTTGCTTTCTGGGTGGGGCGATTGTGATAAAGCAGTGCTTGCAAAGCAAACACTTCCTTCAATCCAGAACACACTGCAATAGATAATTATGGATCTTCCTGAGCTTTTTAGTAGAAAGCAAAGCACAATTCTTAGTATTTTTTCCTAAACTACAGGGCAGTTACTTTTTCTCAATGTGTCCTTTTTTTAAAAAACAAAAAACAAAAACAAACAAAAAAAAACCTGGTAAATTAATTTTATACTGCCATGAAAAACAACTCATAACTATTGAATATTAATAACTAAAATTCCTTCCAAATCAAAGAATGAGCTGGTACATTCTCCCTTCTGATATCCTAACCTATGTCTTGGTGTTTGAAGTTTTATTCCGTTCCTTCTGTGCCATCTTTACCCGATCCATTGGTATCGAACACATTCATTCCCTCCACCACATCTGATCTCCATGGCAACCAGAGGTGGTTGCTAAGTGCTGGTTTCATTCAGGCTGTTTTGATGCCAAATGCTAAGTACCCTGCCACGATATGCCTATGTAATGTGCACTGATGCACTTTCCAGTTCCAGCCAGTCCAGGGAAAGAAAATAACAGCATTTAGCTTTCCTAGTTTGGCTGAATCCTGTTTCTCACATGGTGTAAGAAACCAAATCAGACTTTAAAATTGGAAATTGATGTTTTCTTGTTTAAAATTTTCTCAGTAATATTTTATAATCACGAATATTTTATGTTCATGAAGGCTGAAGTGCATTCTTTGAGCAGTAACCAGTTTCCTGTCTCTAATCTAATCATTGGCAATCTACCTAAGGATTATTTCTCTTTATCTGACTGGATCAAAAAAGGAGGGCAGCCATGGCTGGTTATTCAAAATTCCTCCAATCCAAATCGGATTTTCCTTTTATAAAAGAAAACATGAAATATCTGCAGACATACCATATTCATGGTAGACATACAAGCTTTTGGACCCTGAAGTGACCATATATAGAATACAGGCTCTGAATTCCAACACAAATGGCTAAACCTTGGTGTAGAAAGAACACTGACCACACCTTCACATCTCTGTCCAGGCCTTGGTGGCAGGCAGCCTATGGACCCTTGTACCTGGTGCTAACACATCTGACTTAGATGTTCTGTACCAGAAACAGCACACTTGTAGCATATACACTGGCAGCCCTCACGTAAGCTGCAACAGACCTCAGTGTAGCTTTTAATGGCAATCCTGAGGGCATCTTGGACTCTGACTACTTACTACTCATTACTGAGTGTAGGTTTTGTTTTAGAAAGAAAGGAAAAGCTGCACTTCCTGAAAATTTCCCAGGTGCTGTTTCTCCATTCTGCATTTGTCTGTCACCCTTTGCTACCTACACTGATCCCCAACCACCAAGTCACCCAGTCTCTAATTCATGATTGTTCTAGCGTGTTTTATAACAAATTTGCTTTACATAATACACGGCAGATATGCATCTTCCCCTTCTACTTTGGAAACCCTGTGATGATACATGCAATAGGAGAGGGGAGGAAAGATAGAATATTTAACTTGCTTGTTGAGATCATAATATAATTACTTTATTTCTCCCTTCCATTTCCTCTGTCCGTATAGCCTTACTCATTCCCTTTCAAATTCATAGTGTCTGTTTTCATTAATTTTCGCTGTATGTGTCTATGTGTACTCCTAGATATGTAAATACAATCTGCTCAGTCTGCATAATGTCACTTATGTGTATGTACTTTCAGGATTGACTACTTGGTATTGGATAATCAATTGGTGAGGTCTTCCCTGAATTTTCCCCAAGTTTAGACTGAATATAATTGTAGTTTATCCAGTGACATTGCAAGACTTTGGGTTATTTCAGTGTGTGTGTGTGTGCGTGTGTGTGTGTTCATACATGGGACACACATAAGATGGTAGGCGTTACAGTTAAAGAGCATCAGCACCTTTATTATTGACCAAGAACTATACTTCAAAGAATTGAACCCCGTCCATAGGCAAATTCGTGCTTTGGAAATGCATTTGAAGATAAAGCAGTTATCCTTGAGTTCCTAACCAGTCAAAGGTGCTTGAAGTTACCATTGGAAGATGAAGCATAAAAATCCCCGTGGATAGAAAGGAGAGTGTTTGAGTTTTCTAGCTCATCGTGTTGGATTCCGGGACTCCTCAAGTGCTTAGCTATGAGTGTTTTGGGATTAGGAGTGTGTTGGGTGAGTGAATGGGAGGGTGGGAAGGCAAATGTTAGGCTCCTCAGTATCTGAGACCCACAGGGGAGCTCTGCCATTGTCCTGGTCATGCTTCCGGAACTCAACGCTCTGCACTGAGCAGCCCCCTTTTGAAGTATTCTCTGCACTCCTGAGATCCCTTCAGAAGTACTTCCTTTTAAAATATCACGCATTCTTCTCGGGAAGAATTAGTCTTTCAGATAATACAGAGAAACATAGGATACTTGTAATCTGTCAAGTATGGCAACAAACATTAGGGTATTACAGAGAGCTAGGATATGGGTTCTGCACGAAGCTTGGCTGTCTAATTATAAACCTGCCTTTTAATTTGGTTTTGACTGCAGAGAAGCACATCTAGGCAGGGGAAGGAAATGAGAGAGCGTGGTTTCATTCAGGGTTTGCAATTTGTATTTTTATGTGTAAGGGGGGAAATAAAAATGGAAATCCTCCTTTGGCATGACAGTTAAGTATTGGAATCATACTTACATATAAAATGAGTCTACAGTTTTAGGGAAAGTCAATGTGGATCTAACATTAACATGTGACTGTTTTGCACAAAGTAACTGTGAAAGATGACCAATAAAATCGTGTCCAGTAGCCCAGCTGACCAATAGGATGATTTAGGGATTTAAGGTTTTAAAATGTCAGCACAAACTGTCAACGTGGTATTCAGAGTGGAAAGTGGGGCTTTCTAAAATAGGGTATGTGGTCATACGTATGCATGAGTGCGTGCAAATGAGCTGTAAATTCAAATGCAGAACTTAAAAATTCGAGCATACTTTGATTTCACAAAATAACAGTGGCTCTACCTTGGATCTAAGCTCTGGGATCTAATCCAGGAGGTAATGGAATGTGTTGCTGTAGCATCTCTTCTGTTTAGCAAAGCTGAGCCCTGGGGCTTGAGTCCCTAGAGTTGCTCCTTTTCCCTTGCTCTCCCTCTTGTTCCCATACAGCTGTGACTTTAATCTCAGGTGCTAACAAAACTGTGTCTCTTCTCTCAGGTGGCAGCAGGCTCCAGGGATGTTAATTTCAGCATCTGGCAGACTCATTCTCGATTTTGTTCTGTGAAACCTGACTCTGACTTTAATTGTTAGCCTCTGAAGCTTGCTTCAAGTGTTTCGGGTTTCTTGAATTTCCATCACTCAGGGCGAGTTATTAATATATCTCACACCGAGGATGTGCACAAGCTCGTCTATTGGTATAAATCTATCCTTAATGTGAACTATTTGGGGATGAAATAAAATCTATCTATCCTTTTGACCTCCCGGTTCATGTAGAGTCTGATGTGGAGCAGTTCTGAGGAAGTGATTATTGAATGAAGATGTGTCCTGAGGTGTGGGAGAGCGGGAAGGGAAGATGTTCCTGTGACGGTGTATTGGAGGGGCCAAGCAGTGCTTCAGTGAATGAGTCAGCAGGGAGACAGTTTAAGTTGTCTCTGTTAGAAGGAGAAGGGATGATAAATCCGCTCCCATTGCACAACTCTCAACCAACCTGACGTGATTTTTTTTAGTTTTGTACCGAGCATTCAGTTCCCACTCATAACTCTCCTTACAACAATGTAAATCAGAGGCCCAGAATTATTATATATACAAATAAATGCATGCTCAGTTAAGCGACTTCTATTAAGAAATGACTTTTAAGCTGTCATGCTTAGAAATAGTTCTAAGGTATAGCATACGTACTATAAAATAGTCAAATGGTTGGATGCATAATAATAATGCAGAGGCAAATTTTAAAAACATAAATTCAACTTAATGATAGTGAGCTAAAATTATATTACTGGTTTGCATGGCTTTGCATGAGCAAGGCCCCGTCTGTTATGTACAGCCATAAATTTTGGTAAGTGTGCAGCGGTATTTTCAAGGTGGCACGTTTTGCTGTATTTAAAGTTAAGTGATAATGTGACGTTTGGGATTGACAATAGTGTTTATCAGCTTGGGCCTTGGCAGGAATTTCTCCAGTGTTCACCTTTTCACTCCTTCGCCATCATTTCAAAATTAACAGCAAACAAGATGAGATCCTGGTGCAAAGAGAAGGGAAAGGAACAAGAGGGCAGAACAGAGGATGGGGCCAAGGGTGTGCCATTTTGTAAACTGAACTTTTAAGTATAAGAGAAATATAATAAAAAAAGAAAAGAAAAAAAAAAGTTAACCATAACTCCTGATCTGCTTTCTGCTGGTGGGTGACAAGTAGATTTCCAGTAATGACTCAAGCAGTAATTCATCATTTATTGAACATCTGCTTCTTTACCAGCTAATTCGGGGACACACAAGAATCAGTCCTCATTCCCAAGGATCTCTGTCTGGTTATGTGATGTTTAAACATTGTATTCTGCATCAGTCGGAGCTTCATCAAATTCAGTTCTGCTGTACTCCTTGGAAACTTGAAGACTGTTCTGAGAGCCACCAAGCTAATTAAAGGATTAGTAAATGAGACTCGTGTGAAAAAAAAAGCTCAAGAAGAACGGAATTATTTAGCAGGGAGGGAAGAAAGCCAAGGGGACGTATATTAATCGTCTTGAAGATGTAATGAAGGTGGCCATCTGGTCTTAGTTGGCCAAAGCTGGGCAAGAAAATGGTGAATGAAAATCTAGTACAAGGTAAATACCTTGCTTAGGTTAGAACTGGAGATTAAAGATCACATGAATTCATTAAATATGGGTCCTATTAACAAATGGGCTTCTGACATTTCATATTATATTTAAATGATACGCAATGTCTTCGTTCACCAAAGTTGAATTTTAATTGAATTTAGGGATCAAATAAAGAATGTTAAAAAATTGTCTGTAGTTTTTCTAAAGATTTTTAGAGCTTGCCAGGACCCAGGACGAGAGCTGACACTTCAGGACAATGTGTGATACTGAAACAGTAAAACCAACCAGCTGTAGCAAGGGCAGTCTTGTGATAAGCATATTCTAATTGCCTTTATAATCTTTCCTTTTTCTCAGTCCTGGGAATTGAACCCAGAGCCTCATGTGTGCAAGCCATGGGCTCTCCCATTGACTTCCAGCCTCTTTGCTGCTTTTATAATCTTAATAAATCATTAGGAAATTGAAACTCATTTACCCAAGAGCAAGAATTTAACCCTTCAAATAACTGAAGTTGGCTTGTAAAAATCGCCCCATTCTTTTGCTCAGTTGCACACTGTTGGAAAGGTGTAAGCTAAGAGTTGATTCCTTCTCTAATTTGAGTTTGAAACATTTTTGCTGGTAGACTGGACAAGACTTGCTCATGCCGCAACAGCTTGAGAACCTGAGTCGGGATTGAAACCTCCAAAGAAAATGGAGATTTAGAGTCCATCTGCTTTCTGGTTTCACTTATTTCAAAGCCTCTAATTTTAAAGCCCATTCACCTCAGGTGCCAAATTTCCTCAAACCAAAAGAGCTCTTAACTCAATCTTTTCTTCTTGCCAAATGAATAATTTCATGTCTCCTCCCTTACCAAATGACCACTATAATTCCTTAATCCTCTTAGGAAGGTGTCTCAATTTTTTCCCTCATAAAAACCTTATGCATCCTAATCCCTATGCCCCATCCCAGACACTAGTGCATATGTGAATTGTGTTACCTAACCAATAAGAATCGCCTGGAAAGTGAATGAATGACTTAGGTGAGAAGTTGTTCATTTTCATTTAATTGTCATTCTCTTGGTTTGGGAAAGTAAGAACACATAGGTCATGTGTGTGTGTATGTCTGTATGAGACTGTGTGTGTGCATCTATGTGTGTGTCTGTGTGTGTGTATGTGTGTATGTGCCTATCTGTGTCTGTCTGTGTCTTTGTGTCTGTGTGTCTTTATGTGTCTCAGTGTGTTTCTGTGTATGTGTGTGTGCCTGCCTGTCCGTGTCTGTGTGTGTATCTGTGTGTGTGTGTGTGTGTGTGTCAGTCTACCTATTTCTGTGTCTTTCTCTCTGTGTGTGTTCATCTCTAATTTGCTTAGTTGCTTTTGTACATGCTTTCAACCCTTCATGGCAATGTGAAAGATGTGTTTGTGCTGTCCTGCTAATAACAGAGAAAAACATTTGCTCCTTTTAAGTGTTTTGACTTTTGACAAGAGGAAATGAACTCTTCTGTTTTCCTCTGAACATTGAGTTCCTAAAGTCAAGTTTTACAGTGTGCTTGAACCACCAATCTGACTACATCATCGTTCTAGCTTGTATTACTCAAAGAGTTGCTGAGTTCCACCTTGTTGTGGTGCAGGACCTCAAACCTTCACACTGCATCCTCAGTTTTACTGTCTCACTAATCAGACAAGAACCATGACATTTCATTTCACTGGTACCTTTCAGCTTTCAGAAAATGTGTCCTTTATCCTAGCCATTAAGTACGTACATATATCTCTCTAGGAGAGATTTCCTATTATTCACAATTTCAAAGGGTGGATTTCAGCGATTCCTTATAGAAGGTTTCAGTCTCCCAGATGGCTAACCTGCTTCAGATGTAGCATTTCTTAACACGATGGTCTCAACGGTGCCTGCCATTAGCACAGTGAAAGGAGAGGTCAGAGGGACTCTGAGGGGGCAGGTTGACACTCTAGAGCCATGGCTCTCAACCTTGCTAGCACTGTGACCCTTTAATGTAGTTCCTCACATTGTGGTGACCCACAACCATAAAACTTTTTGTTGCTACTTCATAACTGTGATTTGCTACTGCTATGAATCAGAACGTAAATACCTGGGTTTTCTGATCGTCTTAGGCCAACCCTGTGGAAGGGTCACTTGACTCCCCCCTCCCAAAGGGGTCATAACCCACTTGTTGAGAACTGCTGCTCTAATGGGAGAGATTAAAGTTCAGAAAGCAACATTGGAACCGAGACAAAGCTGCCTCAGACCCTAAGCTAGCTGAGCACTGGAAAGATGGCTACCCAGTGGCTCTGCCAAGCCGTTAAAGCGAGGTGTACCCACACTACTCGTGATCTCTGTACGTTGCTTAACATTTGAAATACATTGAAATGCACAGTAGGAAAAAAAAATCACAAGGAGCCAAAAAATAAAGGAGCTTCATAAATCTCAGTAATTTGTGATTGAACAAAGAAATCTCAGCTCAGCTAACTCTAAATTTAATCTGAATCTAACATCTGAACTCAGTGTGTTGACCAAACTTAATGCTTCTACACTCTTCCTGAGTTGATTTTTAAAACTGGATTGGAGAACTCTAAGCTTTGCTATTATAAATGACAGATACATAAATGTACATGTGTGTGTGTGTGTGTGTGTGTGTGTGTTTAGCTTAGGGGACTTCCCTTACATGTTATAGTGAGAGCATCGGAGGTGGGGAATGAAACTAACATTTATTTCATGCCTGACAGAAGCAAGCCAGTATGTTGTGCCTCAAGCAGGCTTTTGCCTGTCCCTCTTTCTCTTCTCTCTCTCTGCCTCTGTACCTGTGTCTCTCCATCTTCCCCTCTCTCTCTCTCTCCCTCTCTCTCTCTCTCTCTCTCTCTCTCTCTCTCGTGTGTGTGTGTGTGTGTGTGTGTGTGTGTGTGTGTGTGTGTGTGTGTTTTGACACAGACGTGGTATTTCATTACTCTTCTAGCCCTGAGGGTGTGGTGTCATTAGCTCGATTTTACAGATGAAGACTATGTGGCCCGGAAAGGTTAAGTAACTTGCCCAGGGTCCCGAGATTATTAAGTGGCAGTTCAAAAGCAATTCAGTCGGAAAAGCATGGAGGGAAAAAAAAATAATCGAAAGAATTATGAAACAAAGCGCACTCTCGCACTCCCTTGTATTATGTGTGCTTGCTCCAAGGGGACGGTGGTTAATTTGTCTTCTTTGCAGCCTTAATTTTGAGTTCCCACATCCCTCCTTTTCTTTTTAAACTCTCTCTCTTTTGGGTGATTTATATTCCTTTTTGTTGTTGTTCTTGCACTGTTCTAAACTTACACCGGTGAGCAGCTTGGAAGGTTGAGGAAAAGGGAAAGGGCAGGGCGGGGGGGGGGGGGGTGTCGAGGAGATAGAACTAGTGTGGTTTTGCTAGTTTTTTACGCCCCAAGCAGAGAAGGCAGTACTCTCCCAGGTCTTCCGATCAGTGAACTCAGTGAATGTACTGACTTCCTTAGCTCATGGCAGCAGTCCTGTGAGAGATACATGGTAAATGGAAAGTCAGGGCAGAATTAACATGATAATCCACTTAATGGAATTAGCTTGTGACTAACTGGGCAACTTTGATTCTAGAGCATTCTGTAGTGTTCTGTGCAGTTCTCTTTTATTATTATATAAACTACAAATATAACTGTCTCAACAACTGACAACTCACTCATCAAGGCTAAAAGAACAGAAACCTGGGGCTGAGGAGGTGGATGGTTCAATGGTTATGAACACTTACTGCTATTACAGCAGACCAGGCCAACATGGCCGCTTACGACCATCTGTAAATACAGTTCCAGGGGATCTGATGCCCTAATCTGGCCTCCATGGCCACCAGGTACACATGCAGTGCAAACATACATGGAGACAAAAAACCCACACACAGAGTAAAATAATAATTTTTTAAAAACTCAAGAAATGCCATCTTACCCTTGTCCCTCTGTTAACTGCTAAACTAGTCCCATCTAATTTAAGATAGTGCACTTCTGCAGTAAGCATCGCAATGGTAGACTCCTGGGAAAAGGTGTAGTTGTGGATGCTATAAAAAAATTAGTTAGAAGCTGAGTCCTGGTGCATACCTTTAATCCAAGCACTCAGGAAGCAGAGGCAGGCAGATCTCTGAGTTTGAGACTAGCCTGAAAGTCTACAGAGCAAGTTCCAGGACAGCCAGAGACGCACAGAGAAACCCTGTCTGAACCCCAAAATTAGTTTGGGTATATTTAAAGAAAATATCTATGTCAAGTTGGAGCTGTAATACATTTAAAACTGCAAAAGTAGGACCACAATTCTGTTTATAGTAGGTGCTCAATAAGTGAGCACTGGATTAACATATTAATCAATAATACATCGATATGTGCTATGTGACCATGCGAAGGATAACGTGCTTGACAAATGCACATTAGTTACCTAGCCATGGAAAACCAAAAATCAGAAATAACGAATTACACTAAATGAACAAATACCATGTCAGGAGAAACCAGTACTTCAAGAAAAAAGCATACAGATGCCGACCTAAAAGTACCTAGAGGTCTTGAATGGAGACCCTGCGAAGCACGACGGTCCACTTAATAGCTTGACTTACACATTATAAATTATGAGTTTACAATTCTATAAACATTGAATTTTCCAGTTACCAATCCAGAATTTTATTGTGTATTTATAACATATATGTTATATAATTTATAAAAAGAGAGAGAGAGAGAGAGAGAGAGTGTGTGTGTGTGTATGTGTGTGTGTGTGTGTGTGAGAGAGAGAGAGAGAGAGAGAGAGAGAGAGAGATTTAGAAACATGTGTTTGAACTTTCCAGGCTCTATGCTTATGCAGAATGTAATAGAAGCACTTTTCTTTCTTTTTTACTTTCTTTCTTTCTTTCTTTCTTTTTTTTTTTTGGATTGGATATTTTCTTTATTTGCATTTCAAATGTTTTTCCCTTTCCAGGTTTCCCCTTCGGAAACCCCCATCTCATCCCCCCTCCCCCTGCCTCTATGAGGATGCTCCCCACACACCCACTTCAGTCCTCCTGCCCTGGCATTCCCCAACTCTGGGTCATAGAACACCCTCAGGCCCAAGAGCCTCTCCTCCCACTGATATCCAACAAGGCCATCCTCTGCCACATATGTGACCAGCGCCATGGGTCCCTCCATGTGTACTCTTTGGTTGGTTGTCCAGTCCCTGGGAGCTCCGGGGGGTCTGGCCTGTTGACACTGTTGCTCCCTCCATGGGGCTGCAAACCCCTTCAGCTCCTTCAGTTTTTCTCCCTGTTTAGCATCTCTCTGTCCAGATGCAGGGCCTTGAGTCTCTTGCTCTTAGTGTTAATAGCTGTCTGGGCTTCCCCTTCTCCCATGCTCTTTTTGAAGGAATGTAAGAATCTGGCTGGGAGGAACAGCAACCTCCCCCCACCCTCTCCTTGCCGACCAAGGAATCCCATTGTCAGATGCAGTGGGCATGAAAGTTGCATTTTACAGCACAAAGGCTCCAATAACATTTACTTCGGTTGGCTGAGAATGAAATGCAGGCAGGCACTGCTCAGTCTTGGTTGCTTAAGCACCAGCTTCCCTTGGCTTTTTGCCATTTTGTGCATTTCAAAGAGACAAGTCCTTTAAGGAGAGACTGTTTCCCTTGTAGCTTGCAGTGGCATAAACAGACCATTCAGGCATAGTTTATTGCATTACAAACCCAACTCAGCAAACTGGTCCAAAATTGAATACAACAAAGTAATTAGTGGCATCATTTGGTCCTTAGAATTCATAAACACAAATGGGCCTATTTATAAAGTAAAATTGTTCCGTTTTTAAAAGAATCACCAAGAACCCTTTTATATTTACAGAATCATAACTTAAATTGTAAATTTTTTACTTACTAAAGATAATGCCCCCCCTTACAAAAATTTTTTTTCAAGCATGCTTATGGTAGTCTTTGATGGACTAGTATGGAAAATCAGAATGTTGTACTTTAACCTAACCTTGAAGTGACAGTGACCAAGGCCTCTAAGATCAACTCTAGACAGATGGGTTTTTGTGGGAAATGACTTTAAATTTCTGTTGCTTCTCCTTTTACCTCCAGCATGCTGGTTCACAGGTGTGTGTATCACCGAACCTAGCTTATGCTGTCCTGGGGACTTTAGCCAGAGCTTCTAGCATGCTAGGCAAGCACACTGTCAACTGAGTCAGATCCCCAGCCACCCTGTGCTATGCAGAAAGAGATAGGAAGGAAAATCAAGGTAAGTGGCCATTATTTGAAGTAGCCTGACCCCACTGGGCTAGGTAAGATGGGCATACATATTGCATTATTGTATCTCCTCTGAGTTCCTAGGACAAGGCAAAGAAAGGTGTGGCTAGTGTAGAAGTGACAGTCACTGAAGCAGTACCCCAGGTCCATTTATTCTAAACATCATGCTTTCTCTGTAATCCATGTAACATGGTCTCAGAATGAGTTTCCCAACATGGCTGCCAGACAGTCTCTGTTTTAATGGGCCTTGTCCTAGCCTCTTTGGTAATGTTGGGTGGTGGTGGTTGTTGTTGTTGTTGTTGTTGTTGTTGGTTGTTTTTGTTTGTTTTATGAGAACCTGAATTTCTAGCATCATATAAAATATTAGGTGAAAAGATTTCTTATATCAGTCAGATCAGACTGGAAAGATCACGGGGGGCGGGGGGATATTATCAAACCCATAAGAAGATTAAGGCATTTTTAACTGGAATTTGATTTATCGATTACATGCTAACTCAAACCACTTAATTTTTGTAAACTGAACACCAAACTTCACTTTTATCTGTAAATAAATTATAATGCATTTGACTTTCTGCAATTACTTCTTTTCCACAATTTGTTGAAGGAGCTAGCTCTCAGATTTTAATATTTCCAAACATCTTTTTTTAACCGAGTGAGTGAGTGGTGTCTTATTTAAGGTAACAGATGAACTATCATTCATCAAGAAACCTAAAGGACCTTATTAATCTGTGTTAGCAGCCTTCCTCATTGATCTGGGCCCCTGCTCAGCCTAATCTTTACATTGTCTCTATCCAGTGATGCTCGAAGAAAAGCCACAGAGCACTCAATGACAGGCACTCCCTCTATCCCTGCACCCCACAGATTGTAATCAGCACCCTGGGGCATGCAGGTGCAGACACACTTCTCTTCCAATGGCTGCGCCCACCTCCGTCAGCCCAGCCATCTTCAACCACTGCACTGCATGGGGGTTGAAAATCGGAATCCCTAACTGACCTGGTAGCCCCTTGCATCGGCTGAGATGTGAGAGGCATTTACCTGCTTTGCAAACGTTTTGCCTCTATGCCTACACCTTCCATACAAGTACACTTCCTTCCCTCGTATCCATGTGCGTGTGCGTGTGCATGGCTGGTAAGATTCCTGATCAGCCCGCCCCGTTGTTGAGCAGCAGTCCTCGTTCACTTTGGGCCTGATCTGATTGTCTCCTTTTCTTCCAAGCATGAGAAGAGAGAATTGGAGAGAGGCTCAGAGCACTTTGCCTGGTGCCTTGTCAGCCTTTCATCCGTGCGCAGCTCCAATCTGATTTCCCTTTCATGTATTACAGAAAGGCTTAAATGGCATCCGAGGTAATCTTGAGTTTCTCCCGGTTACTTTTCCCGGAGTTTGCCCTCGATGGAGTGCAGAGGAGAGCAGACTGGGGCTGACCCTGGCCTGTCAGTACATGCCTGTAGCAAAACCGTTTCAGAAAACAGGCGAAGCGCCCCTAATGAATTGTGCTTCTGGTTCTTTCAGCCTGCGCAGTGTCTCCTTCAGGGTTTTACAGCTGGACTCTAGCTGTAATTGCTAGTGGGGATGAGATGCACACCATGCGGTGTGGAAGCTAAGTACTTAGAGTGTTTTAGTGGCCAAAAATACATGGCATGGTAGGAGCATCAGGCTTCATGAAATTCACACTTGTATATCTTCGTGTTCCTCACCCGTTTCTGACATGCTGCTGATCTGCCAGCAGGCACTCTAGATGAAGGTGATAAAAACGGCAAGGCTGAAAGATGTTGCTTCTTAAAAGATACTGTACATCAGTTGAGTAAGGGGAAGTGTATTGGGGGCGCAAATGCAAAAACAATCCCTGTGGCCATTCCTCAGAAAAGATGGTTAGTTTTAATCTCATCCTTGTAATGGAAAACAAGTGACCACCGTTCTAATCTTATTAGCATACAGCACAAAATGGCCCACATTAAAGTATTTCTCCTGCTGTAAACAGTAATTCTGTGCCTTTTTTTTTTAAAGCATTGGCTCTCAGACCCCTTACTCTGACTTGTCATTAGATAGATATAAATCAGCTTTTATGCCTCTTCCAGAGAAGCCGTAAAGCCTAATGTTTCCTTATTTGAGACATTATAATTCTAAAGAGGATAAAATTGATGGTTTTACTGGAGGGAAAGTATCATATCCAAAATTCTAATGTGAAAGAGTAACAGAAATGCCCACGCTGATCCGCCCTGATGGTTATTTAAGGCATAATCAATGAGGCTTGGAATTTAATGGAATCTGCTTGGCATTGTAACTCTCAAGGTGTTAGCTGGGACCATTACCATCTCCAGCCCCTGCTACATGTTTCTGTACGATGACTCTTTTTCATTTTCCTTGTCAGAGTTTCTTTTCTTTTCCTTTTTTGAAATCATCTTCCTTGTGTCTATCCAGCAAGATGGCTTCATTGTGGTCAGTTTACATGAACTCACATCCTGAAAGCAGTTTCTATGTCAATACATATTTACACACACTATTAATTCTGGAAACAATGGAGTATACTGGAGAGAATTATTTAAGTTAGTGGGAAATGATATAAGGCAACGATTTCCCCCCAAACTCCCTGAAGAAATAATTGTCCTTGTTTCCATAGAAATGAGGAGTTCCTTAGTTTTAGGTCCTTCCATGAAGCTAGGTTTTTTGCATAATTACAATGAAATTGTAACCATTCATCAAAAAAAAAACAAAAAACAAAACAAAACAAAAAAAAAACCTTTGTTCTGTTTAGAATTCAAAGCTTTTTCTCCTGAACTTGCTTACCCACCTTCTTCAGAATCTCACAAAGCCAGAAAGCAGCCCCTGGATACCCAGACTCTGAAAGAAAAATGTGCAACTTGTCTAAGTGCTTTCTATAAACTCTTAAAATATTGATTTGATTTTTAATGCTCGAAGCTTGGGGCTTCCTTCCCTAAATTTTTCCACCTCGTGGTGGTTCACTGTAAGTTTCATTTCATTCAGAATTACTTTATAGCCAGGCAGTCGTGGCGCACGCCTTTAATCCCAGCACTTGGGAGGCAGAGGCAGGCAGATTTCTGAGTTCGAGACCAGCCTAGTCTACAGAGTGAGTCCCAGGACAGCCAGGACAGCTATACAGAGAAACCCTGTCTCGAAAAAACCAAAACAAACAAACAAACAAACAAACAAACAAAAAGAATTACTTTATAGCACACATCTTTACTGAAACCTTTAATCTGAAAAACGGTGCTAAGCGTCTACATTCTGTTGAGTTTTCTACACACACCTGCAAATGCATGTGTACACGCACACGCGGCAGGGTGGCTCTCAGTGCTCACAGCTTTAAATTCAAGGAGTTGAACTAAACTAAAATGTCTAAAGTAGTTCGGGGTAAAGCACATGTCTATAATCACACATATATTCCTCCATTATAAAACAAGAATGAGCTAACAACTGAAAAAAGCCATAATGGGAATTAGCATAACAATATATACTGCACATTCTTTCTCAAGAATTCTTCACATTTCTTCATTCTCATTAAATTGAGATTTATTCGACTCTTCAGGGCTTGAGCCATTTCTTTTTGTTTTTGTTTTTTTTGTTTTTGTTTTGTTTTGTTTTGTTTTGTTTTGAGACAGGGTTTCTCTGTGTATCCCTGGCTGTCCTGGAACTCACTCTATAGACCAGGCTGGCCTCAAACTCAGAAATCCGCCTGCCTCTGCCTCCCTAGTGCTGGGATTATAGGCATGCACCACCACTGCCTGGCTGAGCCATTTCTTATTCTAAAGTTTTGGTTACTTCCTGGAGTTGAATACTACTTTCCCTGCTTATGCAGATGGACAGATGCCCCGGTTTTGCCATCAGACTCAGCTGTGAGGTATAAGCAACTAAGAGAGTAAGAAAGGGAGCCTTATTAAATAAAGAATTATTTATGTAATTTATGTAGAAGAGTACATTGTCACTGTCTTCAGACACACCAGAAGAAGGCATCGGATCCCATTACAGATGGTCGTGAGCCACCGTGTGGTTGCTGGGAATTGAACTCAGAAACTTTGGGAGAGCAGTCAGTGCTCTTAACCACTGAGCCATTTCTCCAGCCCTAAATGAGCAAATCTTACTTGACCAAGAAAGAAAGGGTAGAGAAAAAATCCAACCAGCAATGGCATTGCAACAGAAAAAGACATGGGCGTAGACCCACCTTGTGGGAAGACAGTCTCTCAGAGTCCCTGTTTTATGATTTGAAATTGGAGAGATGATATTTAAACATATTTTAAAAGTAGTAAATATGAAGCTACATCCATCTTTCTCTTGTATAGGCAAAGATCCAGTCCTCTATAGGAAAAACAGAGGGCAAGTTTAAGAGATGGGAGGATTTAGCAGATGAGAGAGTATAAGATAATATTGATGCACATTTTTTCACAGTGACTTTGTCCATTTATTATTTTAAAAATTGCTGTTTAACTTAATTTTAATGTATAATTCTAACTTCATTAACATGGTCAATAAGTTTATTGATTCAAATTACAAAATTGTAGAATAGTAGCTAGCTAAAAGTAAACTCACTTATCTCTAGAGCTATGTACAGTTTGAAAAATATCTTTCAGATAGGCAGTTACACAAAAATATAAGTATAGAATGATGAGTCAGTGAAATTACAAAGCTAAACTATTAGGGTTGCGACTCTACTTTTGTAGGCCAAATTTCAAAAAGAAGGAAGGGAGAGGGAGAGAGAAAGAAAGAAAGAATGGAAGAAAGAAAGAAGCCAAACTATATATTTTGAAACCACAAAAGTTTTTGTTCTCCTTTATTTCCTTTATTTTTCTATAGTTCTGTATTTCTGAATTTCTTTTTAGTATATTGATGATGAAATCATAAGCATTTTAGTGAAAAAAATTGTTGATATGTATCACATTTGCTTACATGGATATACCATGTTTGTATAGTTAATTCTCTCAGTGTATCTTATGGTAATTACATAAATAATTACAATGCAAGTAGAACATGGACAGTAGAAGGGATTCATATTACATAGTAACATTTTCCAGTTAGCATAAAAGGATGATTATTTTCGCCGTACTGGGGATCAAAATCAGTGCCCTGCATATGCTAGGCAAGCAGTCTCCTACAAATCCACACTCATTGTTCAAGAATGAAATTTTAAAGTACATATAAGTACTATTAAACATGTCTATAACAACAGTGTTTTTTGCATTGAGCACTTACAGATGTACAGAACTTCAAAATAATCAATGTTGTATTAAAGAGGGAATGAAAAGGGAATTTGCCAAACTCACTGTGAAGATTGGTTTTCATTTCACTAAAAATGTTTTTGTGAAGACAACCTCATGCTGTATAGGAGACTTTATGTCTGTTTACTTTTTAAGAGAGCTCTTAATTCTGAGCTCCCATTCCACCATGTGGCTAAAACCCTTCCAATAGGTATAGTTGGTTCATATTTATTATCAAGTTTCCAGTCCCACACAAGGAATAGCATTATAAAATTATCACAATATGGTAAGTACTAAAGACCAAATTATGCCCTCTAAAATTCAAATATGGAAGCCATCAACACCTACAGCATTTTGAAAAGGAGCCATTGGGAAATGGTACCGTTCAAATCAAGTCCTGAGAGTGGAGCCCTGGGGAAGGGTCTGAGTGCCTTTCTTAAAGGTGTAGAGCTCTTGTCTGCCGTGTGAAGACCTAGTAAGAAGGTAGTAGCTCTGCGCCCTCTAGACAGAGGGCTCTTCCCAGGAACCACCCCAGCTGTCACTTTGATCTTGGGCTTCTAGCCTCAGGAACTTAAGAACAAATGTCTCTTGTTTAAGTCCCCCAATCTGTGGCAGTTTTTTTGGTTTTTGTTTCCCCCTCATCCCCTAGAAGTCCTAGGTAAACATTACAGTGGGAAATGCCGACTCTTCTCTTTATAATTTACCACCGATACCTGAGAAACATATTCAGGAATCCATGCTAAGAACTATGGCTTCATGGCTCCCTGTTCATCCAAGAACTTTCCCAACTGGCATTTCCAGTATTTCCTGGAAAATGCCAGTATTTCCTCCCAGGCATTTCCTCCACTCTATGTAGGACTGTCCCTCATGACACCAAGCCTAGGGGAGGCTGAGGAGTGGGCTGTCCCTTTCAGGCTGTCTGACTTGGCACTCTAGAGTCAGCTTTAACCCTGTCACTACCTTACCACGCATGGGAAGGGAAAGCCTTGCTGTTTCGGGGGTCTCCTATTTCCTGTTGCATCCTGCTTGGTGGGAGCAGCTTGGAGCAGGAATCCTTCTCAAGACACCTTGATTAATTGGTGCTCCTTTCCCACCCTGGACTTGTGGTCAAAGCCAGTAGGTTGGATGCAGAGAAATTAGCTCAGGGGATTGAGCAAGCTTTCTCAGCCTCTTCGATAGTTGCCTAAGTCTTAAGCATTTAAAACATAAAGATTTGCAGTCCCTCTGGTTGTGAGCATTTCAAAATACTGCTCCGTACATACAGTTATATCACAGTCTTGGCTTAGGGAAGTGGAGGTGGAATTTTTACTTTTATCTTGATGTCATTCCATAATATTTTAAAAATAATCCTTCTTTTAAAGGAAAAAAAATCATCTTCTATTTTGTGTCAATTGATCTCTATAACAGTACTACTGTAGTTACTATTATCTGGATTTTAACAAAGGCAGAAATAAAGTCACGCACAAATTATAATTATCTTTTGATCTGAGACAAGGAAGAAAAAAATGGGAGGCAAACATGTAATGAGTACCTTTGGTATGAAAGGCGTATGCTAAGCGGGGAAAAGAACCTATTTAAAAATGACTTAATAAAGACTACTGTCTCTTTAAACCCTGGTTGACTGAGACGCATTGCCAGGGTTGTAGGTTTTTAAAATTGATTTCTCATTTGAAATGATTTGTGTCCCTCCCCCCACTCCCAGAGGCATCTCCACTCAGAGCTGTATGATTTCACATTTTCACCACTACCAAGCCCTTCCCTGCCGTGTGCCTGCTCTGCTCCATCCTACACGGATTGACTATGCTCAGACACTGTTTGAATCATAGTTTCCTGATTTTAATGGGCAAGACTTCAACCTCGTCCCCTTGAGTGGCTCTGGATCTTTTTCCTAAGACAATCTTGGCTTTTGAGTCTCAGCATCTTGCTGAGGCATGGCTAGGGATTAGCTACTTGATGAGGTGGCTTGTACTTCCAGCCAGTTTAACTGTTTACTGTCTCACTGCTTTACTGAATCCCTCCCGGTTGCTTCCAAACAAGCCGGTCCAGTCTCTCTCTAAGAGCCTCTCAACAAGAGTTGTGCACATACCTTTACATTTTAATTACCGTCCATGCCGAGCACCCCCAGCTTCCTTCAGGCCGTGCTTGTTCCAGCATCTCTGAGACCCGTCTCATTTGTGGCATGCAGTAGATACTTAGTTCATATTTGCTCTGTGAGCTAAAGAATCACTAACGTATGCGAACATTACAGCCTGTTTAGTTCCTGATCTGTATTCTATTAAAAAAAAAGTCATGGGCCTATACCCTCCATCTGGTGGGTGATCTGAGGAACTTCTACAATAGAACATCTGTTTTTTCTCTCCTTTTAGCTTCACAGAGATGTCAAATATTTCTACGCCGGGGTAATTTTTAAATATGCTTGTTTAATTCCCCTACCCTGGTTTTATGTTTGTTCTTGAAGCTCACATTTCAGCATCGGATTATAAGGACCACAACTGAGTACGTCGAGTCTTACTTCTCTCCTGAATTGGAAACATTTCCCATTTGATCAGAGTTTTTATTCAGCAGTGTGTGAAGAGTTCCAGCTTTCATTAGTATTCACAGATAACTAGGCCATCCCCAAAATGAGGCAGCCCGGCTTGGCTAATGCGCTCAGTTATGTCATCATGGCCTTCGTAGCACAGTGTAGAAGAAGCCTGCTCTTACGGAGTAAGAGGGACTCATGAAGGTCATCCCTGGTGAAATGATCATATCTGTTTACCACCATTTTTGATTATTTATCTTCAGTGCCCAGATTTTTTTTTTCTAACCTCTGAGTTAAGAAGCCTCCCCCAAAGGAAAGAAAAGCAGAGAAAATAAGAAAATAGTTAAATTGTCCGAGATGGCTGTGGTGTCTGAGAAGATGTGGACGTTCCAAATGAAGTTGTTATGTTAATTTTAGCTCCGAGTATCTATAACAATATTTGAAATGGCCATTTCAAGTCCTCTGAGTGATGATCTGGTATTGGAACTCTGTTAGTTGTTCAGCATTTGAGTATACTAAAGACAAATATATAAAGTTGAATGTGTCAAGAAATAATCTTGATGTGCTATCTATCTTTGATATCCATAGCAGTTATCAGCATTCAGTGTGCTTTCAGACTGATTCAGATCACCGACCCTGTGTTTTTAGTGCCTTTTCCCACACCCAGATGACTCTCCATTAGATAAAACACCAAGAGCAATCCAGTTCTGGCCCACATACATAAACAGGTTGGACATCCAGAATACTCTGCTTTAGAAAAAAAAAAAAAATTCTTGAGATGCTTGAAGAAGCAGGTGGGGAGGCTTGGGATTTCTCTATCTGTTAAATAAGCATTAGCATGTAGGATTGAATTCCATCTCCCTTTTCAACTCCAGCCCCGGCTGTTGACGCTAACTGGAAGGGCCCCTTAGTTTCTGCAGATTTCACCCGTGTCCTGTGGATTCTGTTACTTAGTTCCAATGCTCTGATCAAAGGGAACTCATTTCACTATGGGTAGTGAAAGCATTCCTCATTTGATTGTTGAGCTTCTGCAGTGTTTGGTAAAAGGCCAGACAGATGTAATCAGGCTTCCAGAGCATAGCCAGAGTGGCCTCTGCGACAAGCACGTGCCACTAAGCTACCCCAGGCTTCTGTAGCCCATAGTGGTTTGCTTTTGCTATTTATGTTGTTGAATTGGAGGTGTTTTTATAAGGAGCCTATTTGGTGCCGGGGGGGTGGGGGGAGTGGGACAAATAGAGAAAAATAAATAGGTCCCCATCCACCCGTTTGAAACCTGCTTTGGTAATGTGACCGGAAGAGCAATTTACCATGAGTTGTATATCCCAATCAAAGCCTAATTTACTTCGAGGTCTACCTTATTGTTGCTGGATTCATGGCTGCTTTTGATGCCATGGAATGAAGCCCTTAACCTGGCAGGCCCCGGGAACCAGCTAAGCTAAACCAGCATGAAGACTGGAAGAATGGCCGAGAACAAACTGTCACATACTGACTGCTTCCAGGCAGATCACAGTCCCAAGCTATCACGGCAGCATGATGCTCACAGTCCCTTCTTCCAGGCCATAATATAGCATGTTAAATGGGCAGACTGCACAGCTCTCTCATCAGCTCTCAAATTTGGCTGAGCAGGGGCGCTCTCTGCCTTTGTACACAGTCTGCCAAGAGTCACTTAGAATTTAAAAAGATTGCGTCTGTGTGGTACCTGCCAGTGTGTCTGCAAAAGTAACAAGCTCTGGGTATAAAGCTGATTTCCCAAATAGTATATGGGGGTGAGGGGAGAGGGAGGGAGGGGCTGGGTAAGAGGGAGACAGGGACCTAGTCACACAAGGACCACAATCACACAGCATAGCTCCACCCACCAGGCTAGCAATGAACTCACCACCTCAGCCTTGAAAGTTGTTAGAATTATATAGACATGTGCCACGGCACCCAGCTTCACAGAGGATATGTAATTTATTTGAAGTATCATCCCAGGAGGTACAGGATATACTGTGTGTCTGGGCTATAGGCCATAGCATTTTATTTCTCTCAAAATTTAATTTATCTGCAAAAAAAAGTGATAGTTTCTTATTTATTTCCATATGTAACGAAGGCTGTGTCCTTCTTTGGTGTGATGGAAGCTTTTCTCCCTATAAATGTAGCAAAGAAATGAAGCTTATGTTACTCCATCCCATAAGGATAGGTGGGGAGGAGAATTAAACACCAAAACAGAAACAAAATGCTTTTTTAAAATATATATACAAAGCGTAACAGTTGTCTATATGGTTAAGCACTCACCCTGTGATCCAGCATTTATACATTTTCTTTATTAGGAGACATAAAAAAAAACATTAAGAAACATTTATAGGACCCTTACATTTATTCTAGAGTTGGAAACAAGTATCTATCAGCAGAAGAGATACAGGGCATCCATGCGAGGGAGTCTGTGAACAGTAGCAGGAGACGAGCCAGTCATAGGACTATGTGCACCTCAAAAAAGCATGCCCTGCGAAGGATACATGCTCTGTGTTTCCCTCGGCATGTATACATAAATGCACAAAACATCTCATATGCTGAACAACCACACCAAGAGTGGGCCCCGCTGTGAGAAAGGGGAGCAGAGTTGTCTGAGAACCTGCAAAAAGACCCTTGTCTAGTAAGGGGGATGTTCAATATCTCATTTTGGATAGTTGTCAAGCATTCACAGTGCAGAAACTCGCCTAATAAAGCATGGAAGATCTAGGCACTGGATTTCAGTTACTGCATCAATAAGACCATGTGAGTCTGTACGATGAAATCCAGAGCTAAACAGGAAGGAGAAGAATACAGTGGTTGAAGTATCAGAAAACTAGGATGCTGAAGTCATTTCCTAGTCTTAGGGACAGGGGTGGGGGGGAAGGATGGGCAATGGCTGTGTATGTATGAGATTCTCAGGAATAAAGAAACATTAAAAAAAAAAACATTAAAATGACAAAGGAGAAAAATAGTGAATCACCATGGGGAAACTGAGCAATGGAGAGAAGTGAAGGGGGTGGGATCGGAGCGCTGCTGCAGAGACAGGCAGCCTGATTTTGTGCTTGTGGGAAAATTAATGCAATGGCTGCTGGCAAGGAAGTCAGGGAGGCAGAGGGACTCTAGAGACCCACATCCTCTTGGGCATCCTCAGAGGAGCTGAGATTTGATGAATAGGTCGAATTTTACTGACTACAAGTCTAGGCCTTAGTTACTTTCTTGCTGCTGTGACGAAACATCTCGACAGCAGTAACTTACGGAGAAAGGATTTGCTTTGGTTCCCAGTTCCCCGTGACAGCCCATCAAGGCCTCCATGACAGCCCGTCACGGCAGGGAAGGCACCACACCAGGGCTCGAAGGAGCAGGTTGCACAGCACCCACAATCAGGAAACAGTGTAGATGTGAGCATACTGATGTTCCTTTTCCCTTCTACATCTGTACAGTCCAGAATCCCTACCCAGGAAGTGATCCCGCCCACAATTGACATAGGTCTTCCTATAGCAACGAATGCAATCAAAAGAATCCCCAACAGGCATTCCCAGAGGCCCATAGGTTAACAAGAACCACTGGGTATGTGTACAGTTAAGCCCAATGTTTTGTTAAACTTCATTTTTTTTATTTTAATTTGGCTACTAGAAGTGCTAAAGTTATACTGGTGGCCTGTGGGCATGTCTTTCAGACGGTGGGATGAGTTGTTTCCATGGTTTGGCGTTGGATAACTGTCCTGGTTCTAAGACAGTGAAGGTAGAGATCAGGAGGCGCTGGCAGAAGAAAAGAGCTGTTCCTTAGGACAGAATTGATAAGTCGAGGTTACTGATTATATTTGGCCTGCTAAGGGTTATGGAGAAGGAAAAATCAAAGACTATTCTAGCTTTTTCTCACATGGTATTGATTGGTAGGAGATGTCATGTACTACATTAGGCAAGACTTGAGAGGAAAAGGGCCAGAATTCAGGAATACAGAAAGACAGAGAAGAAAGTTCCATATTGAATCGCAAATATTTATCCATCCTGTCATTTTCACTTCCGTGGACGTGACCTGTTAAGACTTAGAACATTTACTTTTGTAAAGATTGGCCAACTAGGAGGTGACTGAGCTGGGGTTCAGGCCCACTGTAGGGGTGGCTCTGAATGACTGGGGCTATAGAGTAAACGATGCTTTGAGCTGTTGGTAGGTCATGATGCACATGTTCATTGCTAGTCACATGGTGGGATTGCTGAGGGGCCATAGTTCCACTGCAGTATGAGACCTCACTGACATGCCGCACCTGATAATCACAAATGGCAAGATTCATTGGAGAAGAGGAGGACGATTCTTCACAGCAAGGTTACAAAAATCAGACCCTTTTTAAGCAAGCAGCTCCAAGCATGATCAAGTGATAGGACCTATGGGAGATACTCCACCCTACAGCCATTGCTTTCTGTACTTCTTAGAAATGGAAAGAAAAGAAAAGAAATGATATCCCAGGAATACTTATATTTAAAAATCTGTAGGTGGGTTTCTTTGTATCTTCTTTTCTTTTAAGTTTCCTCTTAAATGCCAGCTAATGAAAATTTTACTTCCTTGGGTTACATTTTCCTACTAATACATTTTGAGAATGCTTCAGACAGTTCAAATTCCTATTGAAAAGTAATTCTATAAAACACCATTGCAGTTGCTATTTAAGGAATGTATGTATTTTGTAGTGTGTGTTACAAATACCTGAGACTGGGAATTTTGAAACAATGCTACATAATTATAAATGGCTCTGAAACAAAAAGGCCGTTCTGGAACACAGCAATTAGGGATGATGAGACTCCTTTAAAAAAGGCTTTGGATGGAGTGAGTGACAGATTTGCATGCAACAGTATATTTCATAAACAGCCCCCAACCAAAGACGTGGCTTAAAATGAGAACACCATTGTAAGCCAGTTACTTGTCTGTCAGATTGGTCTCTTCAGCCACGCATAATAGCCATCAATCTGGAGGAACATATCTAAATGCCAATGACAACAGTGCGTTATTTTAGTGTGTTGCATCTCTTGTTGGAGTGGCTTCACAGTGGCCTCTACGCAGGTCTAAATTAATTAGTGGTGCCTTCAAAAGTGACATATCTAAGATTGATTCTATGATAGAGCTGTCCTGGATGACATAGTCTGTGTTGAGAAACCTACTCATTTGCAGACGAGTGGGCCTATTAGTAGTGGTTTGTGACTCTTCCTAAATTGTACCAAACTGACACATCAGTCAGCTCTACTGAGAAGTAAGTAGGAAAAAAAGAAAGAAGAAGCCAAGATACGCAAGTTAAGAAAGCCCTTTTAGTAGCTTTGAAGAACCGTAGAAGGGGTTCCCTTGATTTCATAGAGGCTTGTGTGCAGGTACCCACTCAAGGTTAGATGCAGGATTTGGACTCATTTTTAGGAATTTGGTGGGAGAGGGGAACAAACAGTAGCCAGTTAATGAATGATACCTGGGTCTGGAGAGATGTCTTAGTCATCAAGAATACTTCCTACTCTTATGGAGATGGAGTTCAGGTCCCAACCTTCACGTTGAGTGACTTGCAACTGCATGTGAACTCTTGTTTCAGGATGCCTGTTGCCCTCTTCTGGCTTCTATGGGCACCACACTCATGCATTGCACATATAGACAAGCACACACATGCACACACCATAATAAAATATAAATAAGTAAATAAATAAATAAATAAATAAATAAATGGACAGTGATAACAACTGACAGACTTGTAATGTGGAAGGGTGAGGGAAGCCGTGAAGACATCAAGACCTCTGTTTCAAGGGATGGCTTCTGTGATTCCATAGGTCTGAGCTAGCAGGCAGACCACCTTGTTTATTGATCATTTGTTATCAGTTAAAATTTTAACACTCCTTAAAATGCTAGAGGCAATGGCTGTTAATACACATTTTCTACAATAGGAAAGTGACACTCAGAGTCAAAGCCAACTCTACCTGACTCCAAATACATAATTACTCATTTTCTGTTTTTCCAGCATCTTTGGAGTAGGAGTGGGGTTTGTTTAAGGAATGATAGCCTGCAGGAGTGTAGCCAATCACTTGTATCTAGGTACTTTTATGGAAAATACTCAGAGGAGGCTAGAGCAAATGCTTAGCAATTAAGAGCACTTGCTGCTCTTGCAGAAGATCTGCATCCCGTTCCCAGCATCCACTCGGTGTCTCAACACCATCCATCACTCCAGTGCTGGAAGATCCAGTGCCCTTGTCTGATCTTCATGGGCGCCAAGCACACACATGGTACATAGACATGCAGGTAAAATACTCATACCCGTTAAAAAAAAATGTAAAAGGCATTTTGATATCATGTGCTTATTAAGTGTACTTTGCTGAAATAAATTTCATGGTTGTCTTCGTACATATGTGTAAATGCTGTGTGTGAATGCAGGTGTGTGTTGCGGGGTGGGGGTGGAGGTTGTCGGAGGACAATGTTGAGCATCCACCCTTGCCCGCTGTCTTTAAGGATAGCGTTATCATCTTGTGGACAATAGACCAGCTGGCTTCTGTGTACCCCCACCCACCCACCACCTCTCCTTAAGAATGCTAAGATTACCAGTGTGTGCACTATTGTGTCCA